>CAMPSB010000389.1:0-5000 GCA_946959425.1 Argyrosomus regius | reverse complement strand
CTCTAGGACGTACGGTTGAGGAGTTATTCAGGAAAAACCGCCGCCATTAAGTTACAATGGGACGGGTCCACGAACTTCGAAGGTCCATAACTTTTGAACGGGAGGTCGTAGAGCCATGAGACCTTGCTCTACCCCCCATCCGACGAGGTGGGCTTTCCAACGGTGGCACCCCCGTCCTCCTACGACCTTCGGTTCCCGAGATACGGCCAATTTTTGGGTGACGACATATGTATCTCGGGAACCGTAGGTCGTAGAGACTCGGGGACAAGTCCAGCGTGTTCAGAAGGGTCGAATTATGTTCGACGGATGATGGTTCCAAGTCTCTAGGACGTACGGTTGAGGAGTTATTCAGGAAAAACCACCGCCCGTTAAGGCACAATGGGACGGTGGGCAGTGAAGAAATCACTAAGTGTTTTGTCCGAAATCCTTCCTCCAGAATAGTGTTAGGAGCACGTTTCAGGTGATTTGGAGTGCATTGGTAGTGGTTTGTGGTGACATGTTTTTCGATCCGACACCTGATGTTTGGGGTCATTGGCTGCAATTGAGGAGTTGGTTGGGTTTAGGAAAAGCAACAGGGTTGGGTGTCGTTGGGGTTAGGGGTTAGGGTTAGGGTTAGGGTTAGGGTTAGGGTTAGGGTTAGGGTTAGGGTTAGGGGGTTAGGGTTAGGGTTAGGGTTAGGGGTTAGGGTTAGGGTTAGGGGTTAGGGTTAGGGTTAGGGTTAGGGTTAGGGTTAGGGTTAGGGTTAGGGTTAGGGTTAGGGGTTAGGGGGTTAGGTATATGGGGCTTCGGGTGTCGTCGGACCCCCGACCGACGAACTTTGAAGGGCCATAACTTTTGAACGGAAGGTCGTAGAGCGATGAAACCGGGCTCTACCCCCCCCGTCCGACGGGGTGGGCTTTCCAACGGTGGCACCCCCGTCCTCCTACGACCTTCGGTTCCCGAGATACGCCCACTTTTTGGGTGACAAAATATGCATCTCGGGAACCGTAGGTCGTAGAGACTCGGGGACAAGTCCAGCGTGTTCAGAAGGGTCGAATTATGTTCGACGGATGATGGTTCCAAGTCTCTAGGACGTACGGTTGAGGAGTTATTCAGGAAAAACCGCCGCCATTAAGTTACAATGGGACGGGTCCACGAACTTCGAAGGTCCATAACTTTTGAACGGGAGGTCGTAGAGCCATGAGACCTTGCTCTACCCCCCCATCCGACGAGGTGGGCTTTCCAACGGTGGCACCCCCGTCCTCCTACGACCTTCGGTTCCCGAGATACGGCCAATTTTTGGGTGACGACATATGTATCTCGGGAACCGTAGGTCGTAGAGACTCGGGGACAAGTCCAGCGTGTTCAGAAGGGTCGAATTATGTTCGACGGATGATGGTTCCAAGTCTCTAGGACGTACGGTTGAGGAGTTATTCAGGAAAAACCACCGCCCGTTAAGGCACAATGGGACGGTGGGCAGTGAAGAAATCACTAAGTGTTTTGTCCGAAATCCTTCCTCCAGAATAGTGTTAGGAGCACGTTTCAGGTGATTTGGAGTGCATTGGTAGTGGTTTGTGGTGACATGTTTTTCGATCCGACACCTGATGTTTGGGGTCATTGGCTGCAATTGAGGAGTTGGTTGGGTTTAGGAAAAGCAACAGGGTTGGGTGTCGTTGGGGTTAGGGGGTTAGGGTTAGGGTTAGGGTTAGGGTTAGGGTTAGGGTTAGGGTTAGGGTTAGGGTTAGGGTTAGGGTTAGGGTTAGGGTTAGGGGTTAGGGTTAGGGTTAGGGGGTTAGGTATATGGGGCTTCGGGTGTCGTCGGACCCCCGACCGACGAACTTTGAAGGGCCATAACTTTTGAACGGAAGGTCGTAGAGCGATGAAACCGGGCTCTACCCCCCCCGTCCGACGGGGTGGGCTTTCCAACGGTGGCACCCCCGTCCTCCTACGACCTTCGGTTCCCGAGATACGCCCACTTTTTGGGTGACAAAATATGCATCTCGGGAACCGTAGGTCGTAGAGACTCGGGGACAAGTCCAGCGTGTTCAGAAGGGTCGAATTATGTTCGACGGATGATGGTTCCAAGTCTCTAGGACGTACGGTTGAGGAGTTATTCAGGAAAAACCGCCGCCATTAAGTTACAATGGGACGGGTCCACGAACTTCGAAGGTCCATAACTTTTGAACGGGAGGTCGTAGAGCCATGAGACCTTGCTCTACCCCCCCATCCGACGAGGTGGGCTTTCCAACGGTGGCACCCCCGTCCTCCTACGACCTTCGGTTCCCGAGATACGGCCAATTTTTGGGTGACGACATATGTATCTCGGGAACCGTAGGTCGTAGAGACTCGGGGACAAGTCCAGCGTGTTCAGAAGGGTCGAATTATGTTCGACGGATGATGGTTCCAAGTCTCTAGGACGTACGGTTGAGGAGTTATTCAGGAAAAACCACCGCCCGTTAAGGCACAATGGGACGGTGGGCAGTGAAGAAATCACTAAGTGTTTTGTCCGAAATCCTTCCTCCAGAATAGGGTTAGGGTTAGGGTTAGGGTTAGGGTTAGGGTTAGGGTTAGGGTTAGGGTTAGGGTTAGGGTTAGGGTTAGGGTTAGGGGTTAGGGTTAGGGTTAGGGTTAGGGTTTAGGGTTAGGGTTAGGGTTAGGGTTAGGGTTAGGGTTAGGGTTAGGGTTAGGGTTAGGGTTAGGGTTAGGGTTAGGGTTAGGGTTAGGGTTAGGGTTAGGGTTAGGGTTAGGGTTAGGGTTAGGGTTAGGGTTAGGGTTAGGGTTAGGGTTAGGGTTAGGGTTAGGGTTAGGTATATGGGGCTTCGGGTGTCGTCGGACCCCCGACCGACGAACTTTGAAGGGCCATAACTTTTGAACGGAAGGTCGTAGAGCGATGAAACCGGGCTCTACCCCCCCCGTCCGACGGGGTGGGCTTTCCAACGGTGGCACCCCCGTCCTCCTACGACCTTCGGTTCCCGAGATACGCCCACTTTTTGGGTGACAAAATATGCATCTCGGGAACCGTAGGTCGTAGAGACTCGGGGACAAGTCCAGCGTGTTCAGAAGGGTCGAATTATGTTCGACGGATGATGGTTCCAAGTCTCTAGGACGTACGGTTGAGGAGTTATTCAGGAAAAACCGCCGCCATTAAGTTACAATGGGACGGGTCCACGAACTTCGAAGGTCCATAACTTTTGAACGGGAGGTCGTAGAGCCATGAGACCTTGCTCTACCCCCCCATCCGACGAGGTGGGCTTTCCAACGGTGGCACCCCCGTCCTCCTACGACCTTCGGTTCCCGAGATACGGCCAATTTTTGGGTGACGACATATGTATCTCGGGAACCGTAGGTCGTAGAGACTCGGGGACAAGTCCAGCGTGTTCAGAAGGGTCGAATTATGTTCGACGGATGATGGTTCCAAGTCTCTAGGACGTACGGTTGAGGAGTTATTCAGGAAAAACCACCGCCCGTTAAGGCACAATGGGACGGTGGGCAGTGAAGAAATCACTAAGTGTTTTGTCCGAAATCCTTCCTCCAGAATAGGGTTAGGGTTAGGGTTAGGGTTAGGGTTAGGGTTAGGGTTAGGGTTAGGGTTAGGGTTAGGGTTAGGGTTAGGGTTAGGGGTTAGGGTTAGGGTTAGGGTTAGGGTTTAGGGTTAGGGTTAGGGTTAGGGGTTAGGGTTAGGGTTAGGGTTAGGGTTAGGGTTAGGGTTAGGGGTTAGGGTTAGGGTTAGGGTTAGGGTTAGGGTTAGGGGTTAGGGTTAGGGTTAGGGGTTAGGGTTAGGGTTAGGGGTTAGGGTTAGGGTTAGGGTTAGGGTTAGGGTTAGGGTTAGGGTTAGGGTTAGGGTTAGGGTTAGGGTTAGGGTTAGGGTTAGGGTTAGGGTTAGGGTTAGGGTTAGGGTTAGGGTTAGGGGTTAGGGTTAGGGGTTAGGGTTAGGGTTAGGGTTAGGGTTAGGGTTAGGGTTAGGTTAGGGTTAGGGTTAGGGTTAGGGTTAGGGTTAGGGTTAGGGTTAGGGTTAGGGTTAGGGTTAGGTTAGGGGTTAGGGGTTAGGGTTAGGGTTAGGGTTAGGGTTAGGGTTAGGGTTAGGGTTAGGGTTAGGGTTAGGGTTAGGGTTAGGTTAGGTTAGGGTTAGGGTTAGGGTTAGGTATATGGGGCTTGGGTGTCGTCGGACCCCGACCGACGAACTTTGAAGGGCCATAACTTTTGAACGGAAGGTCGTAGAGCGATGAAACCGGGCTCTACCCCCCCCGTCCGACGGGGTGGGCTTTCCAACGGTGGCACCCCCGTCCTCCTACGACCTTCGGTTCCCGAGATACGCCCACTTTTTGGGTGACAAAATATGCATCTCGGGAACCGTAGGTCGTAGAGACTCGGGGACAAGTCCAGCGTGTTCAGAAGGGTCGAATTATGTTCGACGGATGATGGTTCCAAGTCTCTAGGACGTACGGTTGAGGAGTTATTCAGGAAAAACCGCCGCCATTAAGTTACAATGGGACGGGTCCACGAACTTCGAAGGTCCATAACTTTTGAACGGGAGGTCGTAGAGCCATGAGACCTTGCTCTACCCCCCCATCCGACGAGGTGGGCTTTCCAACGGTGGCACCCCCGTCCTCCTACGACCTTCGGTTCCCGAGATACGGCCAATTTTTGGGTGACGACATATGTATCTCGGGAACCGTAGGTCGTAGAGACTCGGGGACAAGTCCAGCGTGTTCAGAAGGGTCGAATTATGTTCGACGGATGATGGTTCCAAGTCTCTAGGACGTACGGTTGAGGAGTTATTCAGGAAAAACCACCGCCCGTTAAGGCACAATGGGACGGTGGGCAGTGAAGAAATCACTAAGTGTTTTGTCCGAAATCCTTCCTCCAGAATAGTGTTAGGAGCACGTTTCAGGTGATTTGGAGTGCATTGGTAGTGGTTTGTGGTGACATGTTTTTCGATCCGACACCTGATGTTTGGGGTCATTGGCTGCAATTGAGGAGTTGGTTGGGTTTAGGAAAAGCAACAGGGTTGGGTGTCGTTG
>CAMPSB010000386.1:0-106907 GCA_946959425.1 Argyrosomus regius | reverse complement strand
ATTTCTAAAGAAATTTTGAGTGTGCCTGACTCTGGCCCCGTCGCCCCCATACATTATTATTGACACTGCTCAGCAAATTCAGTATTAATACAACAAGCTGTGTGAGTGAAAACAGCCCCTCCCCCTCTGCTCCCTCAGGCAGGAGGTTGCCAAGCAACCAGGGCCAACTGCCGGGCCCTAATCAGCAGAGCAGTTAGGTGCACCTGTTAGAATGTCAGTTGGAAATGCCCAGAGAGAGACAAAATGCTGAAAGTCACCCCTCGAACAGAAAGGACTCCTGACCAAACCATTTGGCCTATCATTGAACCGACTTCATTTTGAGCATCGTCAGCCCTTCCTGAACGTCTACATTACTGTTTTGTGTGATAACATGAAGAATTGTGCCCTCTACGAGCGATTCAAAGAAAGGTTACTTCTGCTCTCCTCCAGAAATTTTCCCGCTTTTTTAACATGGCAGTCTATGGGGCTGTGGATGGGTGTTGCTGCCGCATCTTTGCGCGTGACGCCACAACTATAAAGCTGACAGCTTCAGCAGTGTTATCACTGCGACTACCACAAATTTTCCTACGTTTCTAGTGAAAAAATTAATTCTGTGGAATGACATTTGTGTCCTCAATCGCACTTTACAAATTTATTTTTCGATGAATTTCTCTCTCCCTCTGCCCTCTAGCGATGATGTCACCAACTGTAGCTCGCAAACATTCTACCAATACACACCCATTCATTTTTTGGTGTGGTTTTTGGCGATTTTTGGCAAAACCGTTTGCCGAAACCCTTAGAAAAGTCATAGCACACCATTCCCGATCGAGCCGCACGTTTTGATACCACTTTTGTTTATGTGCGACCAAAACTCTGGGAGGAGAAGCGAACCGAAAAAACATACGGAAGAAATATAAGAACTAGAAAAATTTCTAAAGAAATTTTGAGTGTGCCTGACTCTGGCCCCGTCGAGCCCTACATTAAATAGCTGTCAGCGTGTGTATGCGCGTGTGTGTGTGTTTTGTCTGTTAATTAGAGAGTTTTCCAAAGTCTTTTATTTTGAAGGGACTCTTATTTTGAAAGAATTTTGTCTAGTGTGTGTGTCTGTGTGTCTGTGTGTGTCTGTCTGTCTGTCTGTCTGTCTGTGTCTCCCTCTATCCATCTATCTGTCTGTGTTTATCTCTGAGAGAGAAGGATAAAATGGCCGACATTCAAACTGTATTATTAACAGTCATTGTTATTATACAGAGAGTTCAATCAAGTTAATCACAGTCAGGCTTGTGGGGGGCAGTTAAGGAGAAAGTTTTACAGTCTTTTATTTTGAAGGAACTCTTATTTTGAAAGTCTTGTTGTGTGTGTGTGTGTGTGTGTGTATGTTTGTGTGTGTGTGCGTGCGTGTTTTGCCTGTTGAGGAGAGAGTTTTCTAAAATATTTTGTTTTGAAGGGACTCTTATTTTGAAAGTCTGTGTGTCTCTCTATCTATGTCTGTGTATGTGTCTGCGACAGAGAAGGATAAAATGGCCGACATTAAAAATGTAGCCCTGATAGTCATTGATATTATAAAGACAGTGAAAACAGCCCCTCCCCCTCTGCTCCCTGTCTGTGTCTGTGAGAGGGGCCAGGTGGAGCCCACCAATCAGAACAGAGCAATCAACCGCAGCTGCTGTATGAGATTAAACAGTGCTGAGAGAGAGAAAAACGTCTGAAAGCCACCCCTCGAACAGAAAGGACTCCTGACCAAACCGTTGCTCCAATCTCTGAACCGACTTTACTGTGAGCATGCTGAGCCCTTCCCGAACGTCTAGAGACCTGTTTTGTGTGATTACCAGGAAGAAATGTCCCCTTTAAATTCAAATTCAAATTCAACTTTATTTATATGGCACCTTTCCTACCAAGGTAACTCAAAGTGCCTTACAGGGATAAAACAAACAAAAAATAAAAGACAAGCAAAGTAAAACATGAACAACAAAGAAACACCCTGAAAACCCAAACCTCCCTCCCCCACACAGATATACACAACTACATACACACTCACACACATACAATGCCATAGCCACCCACACACACAAACATACACACATCCACACACATATATTTTTAGTGAGGAGACATGGCTGGGCACCGAAACCTGAGATGAGGAAGAACCTACCGTTTGGGGGCCGCTCACACCGAGAGGAGCCATGGTCCATGACTGGGGGCGCCGCCACAGGGGCCACCCCAGCCCAGGCAGACAGGAGGCCCCACACCAAGGTGTGGAGCACACCTAGCCCCCCCGGGCCAGGACCGCCCACGGGACCGCACCCCCATCAGTGGGCCAGAGACAACTCCCGGTGTGGTAGGCCCCCAGGAGGAAACACTGGAAAACTGAGGGGCTAAAACAGTAAAATAAGATAAAAGGTATAAAAGCTAGAAACCATAAAATAAGATAAAAGGTATAAAAGCTAAAACAGTAAAATAAGATAAAAGGTATAGAAGTTAAAACAGTAAAATAGGATAAAAGGTATAAAAGCTAGGAACCATAAAATAAGATAAAAGATATAAAAGCTAAAACAGTAAAATAATGTTTTTACAGCGATTCAAAGAAATGTTACTTCTGCTTTCCTCCAGAAAATTTCCCGCTTTTTTAACATGGCAGTCTATGGGGCTGTGGATGGGTGTTGCTGCCGCATCTTTGCGTGTGACGCCAAAACTATAAAGCTGACAGCTTCAGCAGTGTTATCACTGCGACCACCACAAATTTTCCTACGTTTCTATGTATAAATTATTTCTGTAGAGTGACATTTGCGGCCTTGAGCGCAGTTTACAAATTTATTTTTCAACTAATTTCTCTCTCCCTCTGCCCTCTAGCGATGATGTCACCAACTGTAGCTCGCGAACATTCTACCAATACACACCCATTCATTTTTTGGCGTGGTTTTTGGCGATTTTTGGCAAAACCGTTTGGCGAAACGCTTAGAAAAGTCATAGCCTGCGTCGCCCAGCCGAGCCGGTCGATTTGACACCTTTTTGCGTGTGTGCGACAAAAACTGTGGGACGAGTAGCGCGTCAAAAAAAGGGCGTAAGAATAATAATAATAACTAGAAAAATTTCTAAAGAAATTTTGAGTGTGCCTGACTCTGGCCCCGTCGAGCCCTACATTAAATAGCTGTCAGCGTGTGTATGCGCGTGTGTATGTTTTGTCTGTTAATTAGACGGTTTTCCAAAGTCTTTTATTTTGAAGGGACTCTTATTTTGAAAGAATTTTGTCTAGTGTGTGTGTGTCTGTGTGTCTGTTTGTGTCTGTCTGTCTGTCTGTGTCTCCCTCTATCCATCTATCTGTCTGTGTTTATCTCTGAGAGAGAAGGATAAAATGGCCGACATTCAAACTGTATTATTGACAGTCATTGTTATTATACAGAGAGTTCAATCAAGTTAATCACAGTCAGGCTTGTGGGGGGCAGTTAAGGAGAAAGTTTTACAGTCTTTTATTTTGAAGGAACTCTTATTTTGAAAGTCTTGTTGTGTGTGTGTGTGTGTGTGTGTGTGTATGTTTGTGTGTGTGCGTGTGTGTTTTGCCTGTTAAGGAGAGAGTTTTCTAAAATATTTTATTTTGAAGGGACTCTTACTTTGAAAGTCTGTGTGTCTCTCTATCTATGTCTGTGTATGTGTCTGCGAGAGAGAAGGATAAAATGGCCGACATTAAAAATGTAGCCTTGATAGTCATTGATTAAGATAGCCCCTCCCCCCTCTCCTCCCTCAGACAGGCTTGAGGTTGCCAAGCAACCAGGGCCAACTGCCGGCCCTCATCAGCAGAGCAGTTAGGTGCACCTGTTACAATGTCAGTTGGAAATGCCCAGAGAGAGAGAGAGAAAATGCTGAAACCGCCCGTCGAAAAAGACGGTGTGGTGGCCAAACCGTTTGGCCTATCATTGAACCGACTTCACTATGAGCATCTTGAGCTCCTCCTGATCATCTACATATATATTTGAGGCAAAAATTGTATAAACCTTGGCCTTGGTAGTCATAGAAAGAACAGGTGCTCCCTGCTCCTTTTGGAAATTTCTCCTCTCCCGTTAACATGGGCGTAGATGCGGCCGTGGGTTGGTGTTGCTGCCGCATCTTTGTGTCTCACGCCAAAACTATAAAGCCGACAGCTTCAGCAGTGTTATCACTGCGACCACCACAAATTTTCCTACATTTCTAGCTATAAAATTATTTCTGTAGAGAGACATTTGTGGCCTCAATCGCAGTTTACAAATTTTTTTTTTTTGACGAATTTCTCTCTCTCTCTGCCCTCTAGCGATGATGTCACCAACTGTAGCTCGCGAACATTCTACCAATACACACCCATTCATTTTTTGGCGTGGTTTTTGGCGATTTTTGGCAAAACCGTTCAGTGAAACCCTTAGAAAAGTCATAGCATACCGATCCCGGCCGAGCCAGTCGATTTGACACCTTTTTTGTGTATGTGCGACCAAAACTCTGGGAGGAGTAGTCGACCGAAAAACGTACGGAAGAATAATAATAATAACTAGAAAAATTTCTAAAGAAATTTTGAGTGTGCCTGACTCTGGCCCCGTCGAGCCCTACATTAAATAGCTGTCAGCGTGTGTTTTGTCTGTTAATTAGAGGGTTTTCCAAAGTCTTAGGGTTTTCTAAAGTCTTTTATTTTGAAGGGACTCTTATTTTGAAAGAATTTTGTCTAGTGTGTGTGTGTCTGTGTGTCTGTGTGTGTCTGTCTGTCTGTCTGTGTCTCCCTCTATCCATCTATCTGTCTGTGTTTATCTCTGAGAGAGAAGGATAAAATGGCCGACATTCAAACTGTATTATTGACAGTCATTGTTATTATACAGAGAGTTCAATCAAGTTAATCACAGTCAGGCTTGTGGGGGGCAGTTAAGGAGAAAGTTTTACAGTCCTTTATTTTGAAGGAACTCTTATTTTGAAAGTCTTGTTGTGTGTGTGTATGTTTGTGTGTGTGTGCGTGTGTGTTTTGCCTGTTAAGGAGAGAGTTTTCTAAAATATTTTATTTTGAAGGGACTCTTATTTTGAAAGTCTGTGTGTCTCTCTATCTATGTCTGTGTATGTGTCTGCGAGAGAGAAGGATAAAATGGCCGACATTAAAAATGTAGCCTTGATAGTCATTGATTAAGATAGCCCCTCCCCCCCTCTCCTCCCTCAGACAGGCTTGAGGTTGCCAAGCAACCAGGGCCAACTGCCGGCCCTAATCAGCAGAGCAGTTAGGTGCACCTGTTACAATGTCAGTTGGAAATGCCCAGAGAGAGAGAGAGAAAATGCTGAAACCGCCCGTCGAAAAAGACGGTGTGGTGGCCAAACCGTTTGGCCTATCATTGAACCGACTTCACTATGAGCATCTTGAGCTCCTCCTGATCATCTACATATATATTTGAGGCGAAAATTGTATAAACCTTGGCCTTGGTAGTCATAGAAAGAACAGGTGCTCCCTGCTCCTTTTGGAAATTTCTCCTCTCCCGTTAACATGGGCGTAGATGCGGCCGTGGGTTGGTGTTGCTGCCGCATCTTTGTGTCTCACGCCAAAACTATAAAGCCGACAGCTTCAGCAGTGTTATCACTGCGACCACCACAAATTTTCCTACATTTCTAGCTATAAAATTATTTCTGTAGAGAGACATTTGTGGCCTCAATCGCAGTTTACAAATTTTTTTTTTTGACGAATTTCTCTCTCTCTCTGCCCTCTAGCGATGACATCACCCACTCTAGGTCTGGGACATTCTACCAATACACACCCATTCATTTTTTTGGCGTGGTTTTTGGCGATTTTTGGCAAAACCGTTCAGTGAAACCCTTAGAAAAGTCATAGCATACCGATCCCGGCCGAGCCGGTCGATTTGACACCTTTTTTGTGTATGTGCGACCAAAACTCTGGGAGGAGTAGTCGACCGAAAAACGTACGGAAGAATAATAATAATTATAATAATAAGAATAATAAGTATGGTGGATAGTATATAGTGTGCTCTTTCAGGCACACTCAACTAGAAAAATTTCTAAAGAAATTTTGAGTGTGCCTGACTCTGGCCCCGTCGAGCCCTACATTAAATAGCTGTCAGCATGTGTATGCGCGCGTGTGTGTGTTTTGTCTGTTAATTAGAGGGTTTTCCAAAGTCTTTTATTTTGAAGGGACTCTTATTTTGAAAGAATTTTGTCTAGTGTGTGTTTCTGTGTGTCTGTGTGTGTCTGTCTGTCTGTCTGTCTGTGTCTCCCTCTATCCATCTATCTGTCTGTGTTTATCTCTGTGAGAGAGAAGGATAAAATGGCCGACATTCAAACTGTATTATTGACAGTTATTGTTATTATACAGAGAGTTCAATCAAGTTAATCACAGTCAGGCTTGTGGAGGGCAGTTAAGGAGAAAGTTTTACAGTCTTTTATTTTGAAGGAACTCTTATTTTGAAAGTCTTGTTGTGTGTGTGTGTGTGTGTGTGTATGTTTGTGTGTGTGTGTGTGTGTGTGTGTGTGTGTGTGTTTGTGTCTGCGAGAGAGAAGGATAAAATGGCCGACATTAAAAATGTAGCCTTGATAGTCATTGATTAAGATAGCCCCTCCCCCCTCTCCTCCCTCAGACAGGCTTGAGGTTGCCAAGCAACCAGGGCCAACTGCCGGCCCTAATCAGCAGAGCAGTTAGGTGCACCTGTTAGAATGTCTAGTGATATAATTTTTATTTCTGTAGTACAAAATCTGTGTCCGTTAAGGAGAGAGTTTTACAAAGTCTTTTATTTTGAAGGGACTCTTATTTTGAAGGGACTTTTATTTTGAAAGCCTTTGATCTGTCTGTCTGTCTGTCTGTCAAAGAGAGTTTTTCAAAGTCTTTTATTTTGAAGGGACTCTTATTTTGAAAGCCTTTTGTCTTGTCTGTGTGTGTGTGTGTGTGTGTGTGTGTCTGCGAGAGAGAAGGATAAAATGGCCGACATTAAAAATGTAGCCTTGATAGTCATTGATTAAGATAGCCCCTCCCCCCTCTCCTCCTTCAGACAGGCTTGAGGTTGCCAAGCAACCAGGGCCAACTGCCCTAATCAGCAGAGCAGTTAGGTGCACCTGTTGTCAGTTGGCAATGCCCAGAGAGACACACAGAGAAAATCTTCAAATGAACTCCCTCGAAGAGGTGGCAAAAAATGCCATAAGGTGTGCCACAAACCAAAATCCGAAAGTACCAACAGTAAGCTCGTCTCGTGGACCATGTCTGGGCAGATTTTCAGGCGAAAATTGGATAAACTTTGGCCTTCGTGGTGATACAAAGAACAGGTGCTCCCTGCTCCTTTTGGAAATTTCTCCTCTCCCGTTAACATGGGCGTAGATGCGGCCGTGGGTCTGTTTGTGTCTGTCTGTCTGTCTGTGTCTCCCTCTATCCATCTATCTGTCTGTGTTTATCTCTGAGAGAGAAGGATAAAATGGCCGACATTCAAACTGTATTATTGACAGTCATTGTTATTATACAGAGAGTTCAATCAAGTTAATCACAGTCAGGCTTGTGGGGGCAGTTAAGGAGAAAGTTTTACAGTCTTTTATTTTGAAGGAACTCTTATTTTGAAAGTCTTGTTGTGTGTGTGTGTGTGTGTGTGTGTATGTTTGTGTGTGTGCGTGTGTGTTTTGCCTGTTAAGGAGAGAGTTTTCTAAAATATTTTATTTTGAAGGGACTCTTATTTTGAAAGTCTGTGTGTCTCTCTATCTATGTCTGTGTATGTGTCTGCGAGAGAGAAGGATAAAATGGCCGACATTAAAAATGTAGCCTTGATAGTCATTGATTAAGATAGCCCCTCCCCCCTCTCCTCCCTCAGACAGGCTTGAGGTTGCCAAGCAACCAGGGCCAACTGCCGGCCCTAATCAGCAGAGCAGTTAGGTGCACCTGTTACAATGTCAGTTGGAAATGCCCAGAGAGAGAGAGAGAAAATGCTGAAACCGCCCGTCGAAAAAGACGGTGTGGTGGCCAAACCGTTTGGCCTATCATTGAACCGACTTCACTATGAGCATCTTGAGCTCCTCCTGATCATCTACATATATATTTGAGGCGAAAATTGTATAAACCTTGGCCTTGGTAGTCATAGAAAGAACAGGTGCTCCCTGCTCCTTTTGGAAATTTCTCCTCTCCCGTTAACATGGGCGTAGATGCGGCCGTGGGTTGGTGTTGCTGCCGCATCTTTGTGTCTCACGCCAAAACTATAAAGCCGACAGCTTCAGCAGTGTTATCACTGCGACCACCACAGATTTTCCTACATTTCTAGCTATAAAATTATTTCTGTAGAGAGACATTTGTGGCCTCAATCGCAGTTTACAAATTTTTTTTTTGACGAATTTCTCTCTCTCTCTGCCCTCTAGCGATGACATCACCCACTCTAGGTCTGGGACATTCTACCAATACACACCCATTCATTTTTTTGGCGTGGTTTTTGGCGATTTTTGGCAAAACCGTTCAGTGAAACCCTTAGAAAAGTCATAGCATACCGATCCCGGCCGAGCCGGTCGATTTGACACCTTTTTTGTGTATGTGCGACCAAAACTCTGGGAGGAGTAGTCGACCGAAAAACGTACGGAAGAATAATAATAATTATAATAATAAGAATAATAAGTATGGTGGATAGTATATAGTGTGCTCTTTCAGGCACACTCAATAATAATAATAAGAATAATAAGTATGGTGGATAGTATATAGTGTGCTCTTTCAGGCACACTCAACTAGAAAAATTTCTAAAGAAATTTTGAGTGTGCCTGACTCTGGCCCCGTCGAGCCCTACATTAAATAGCTGTCAGCGTGTGTATGCGCGTGTGTGTGTGTTTTGTCTGTTAATTAGAGAGTTTTCCAAAGTCTTTTATTTTGAAGGGACTCTTATTTTGAAAGAATTTTGTCTAGTGTGTGTGTCTGTGTGTCTGTGTCTGTCTGTCTGTCTGTCTGTGTCTCCCTCTATCCATCTATCTGTCTGTGTTTATCTCTGAGAGAGAAGGATAAAATGGCCGACATTCAAACTGTATTATTGACAGTCATTGTTATTATACAGAGAGTTCAATCAAGTTAATCACAGTCAGGCTTGTGGGGGGCAGTTAAGGAGAAAGTTTTACAGTCTTTTATTTTGAAGGAACTCTTATTTTGAAAGTCTTGTTGTGTGTGTGTGTGTGTGTGTGTGTGTGTGTGTGTGTTGTGTGTGTGTGTGTGCGTGTTTTTGCCTGTTGAGGAGAGAGTTTTCTAAAATATTTTGTTTTGAAGGGACTCTTATTTTGAAAGTCTGTGTGTCTCTCTATCTATGTCTGTGTATGTGTCTGCGACAGAGAAGGATAAAATGGCCGACATTAAAAATGTAGCCCTGATAGTCATTGATATTATAAAGACAGTGAAAACAGCCCCTCCCCCCTCTGCTCCCTGTCTGTGTCTGTGAGAGGGGCCAGGTGGAGCCCACCAATCAGAGCAGAGCAATCAACCGCAGCTGCTGTGTGAGATTAAACAGTGCTGAGAGAGAGAAAAACGTCTGAAAGCCACCCCTCGAACAGAAAGGACTCCTGACCAAACCGTTGCTCCAATCTCTGAACCGACTTTACTGTGAGCATGCTGAGCCCTTCCCGAACGTCTAGAGACCTGTTTTGTGTGATTACCAGGAAGAAATGTCCCCTTTACAGCGATTCAAAGAAATGTTACTTCTGCTTTCCTCCAGAAATTTTCCCGCTTTTTTAACATGGCAGTCTATGGGGCTGTGGATGGGTGTTGCTGCCGCATCTTTGCGTGTGACGCCAAAACTATAAAGGTGACAGCTTCAGCAGTGTTATCACTGCGACCACCACAAATTTTCCTACGTTTCTATGTATAAATTATTTCTGTAGAGTGAAATTTGCGGCCTCAAGCGCAGTTTACAAATTTTTTTTTCGAGGAATTTCTTTCTCCCTCTGCCCTCTAGCGATGATGTCACCAACTGTAGCTCGCGAACATTCTACCAATACACACCCATTCATTTTTTGGCGTGGTTTTTGGCGATTTTTAGGCAAACCGTTTGCCGAAACCCTTAGAAAAGTCATAGCCAGCGTCGCCCGGCCGAGCCGGTCGATTTGACACCTTTTTGTGTATGTGTGACAAAAACTGTGGGACGAGTAGCGCGTCAAAAAAAGGGCGTAAGAATAATAATAATAATAAGCGCGGGGAATAACATATAGTGTGCTCTTTCAGGCACACTCAACTAGAAAAATTTCTAAAGAAATTTTGAGTGTGCCTGACTCTGGCCCCGTCGAGCCCTACATTAAATAGCTGTCAGCGTGTGTATGCGCGTGTGTGTGTGTTTTGTCTGTTAATTAGAGGGTTTTCCAAAGTCTTTTATTTTGAAGGGACTCTTATTTTGAAAGAATTTTGTCTAGTGTGTGTGTCTGTGTGTCTGTGTGTGTCTCCCTCTATCCATCTATCTGTCTGTGTTTATCTCTGTGAGAGAGAAGGATAAAATGGCCGACATTCAAACTGTATCATTGACAGTCATTGTTATTATACAGAGAGTTCAATCAAGTTAATCACAGTCAGGCTTGTGGGGGGCAGTTAAGGAGAAAGTTTTACAGTCTTTCATTTTGAAGGAACTCTTATTTTGAAAGTCTTGTTGTGTGTGTGTGTATGTTTGTGTGTGTGTGCGTGTGTGTTTTGCCTGTTGAGGAGAGAGTTTTCTGAAATATTTTATTTTGAAGGGACTCTTATTTTGAAAGTCTGTGTGTCTTTCTATCTATGTCTGTGTATGTGTCTGCGACAGAGAAGGACAAAATGGCCGACATTAAAAATGTAGCCCTGATAGTCATTGATATTATAAAGACAGTGAAAACAGCCCCTCCCCCCTCTGCTCCCTGTCTGTGTCTGTGAGAGGGGCCAGGTGGAGCCCAACAATCAGAGCAGAGCAATCAACCGCAGCTGCTGTGTGAGATTAAACAGTGCTGAGAGAGAGAAAAACGTCTGAAAGCCACCCCTCGAACAGAAAGGACTCCTGACCAAACCGTTGCTCCAATCTCTGAACCGACTTTACTGTGAGCATGCTGAGCCCTTCCCGAACGTCTAGAGACCTGTTTTATGTGATTGTCAGGAAGAAATGTCCCCTTTAGAGCGATTCAAAGAAATGTTACTTCTGCTTTCCTCCAGAAAATTTCCCGCTTTTTTAACATGGCAGTCTATGGGGCTGTGGATGGGTGTTGCTGCCGCATCTTTGCGTGTGACGCCAAAACTATAAAGCTGACAGCTTCAGCAGTGTTATCACTGCGACCACCACAAATTTTCCTACGTTTCTATGTATAAATTATTTCTGTAGAGTGAAATTTGCGGCCTCAAGCGCAGTTTACAAATTTTTTTTTTGAGGAATTTCTTTCTCCCTCTGCCCTCTAGCGATGATGTCACCAACTGTAGCTCGCGAACATTCTACCAATACACACCCATTCATTTTTTGGCGTGGTTTTTGGCGATTTTTGGCAAAACCGTTTGCCGAAACGCTTAGAAAAGTCATAGCACACCATTCCCGATCAAGCCGCACGTTTTGATACCACTTTTGTGTATGTGCGACCAAAACTGCGGGACAAGAAGCGAACCGAAAAATGACACGGAAGAAACGGAAGAATAATAATAAGCCCGAGGAATAGTATATAGTGTGCTCTTTCAGGCACACTCAATAATAAGAATAATAAGTATGGTGGATAGTATATAGTGTGTGCTCTTTCAGGCACACTCAACTAGAAAAATTTCTAAAGAAATTTTGAGTGTGCCTGACTCTGGCCCCGTCGAGCCCTACATTAAATAGCTGTCAGCGTGTGTATGCGCGTGTGTGTGTTTTGTCTGTTAATTAGAGGGTTTTCCAAAGTCTTTTATTTTGAAGGGACTCTTATTTTGAAAGAATTTTGTCTAGTGTGTGTGTGTCTGTGTGTCTGTGTGTGTCTGTCTGTCTGTCTGTGTCTCCCTCTATCCATCTATCTGTCTGTGTTTATCTCTGAGAGAGAAGGATAAAATGGCCGACATTCAAACTGTATTATTGACAGCCATTGTTATTATACAGAGAGTTCAATCAAGTTAATCACAGTCAGGCTTGTGGGGGGCAGTTAAGGAGAAAGTTTTACAGTCTTTTATTTTGAAGGAACTCTTATTTTGAAAGTCTTGTTGTGTGTGTGTGTGTGTGTGTGTGTGTGTGTGTGTGTGTGCGAGAGAGAAGGATAAAATGGCCGACATTAAAAATGTAGCCTTGATAGTCATTGATTAAGATAGCCCCTCCCCCCTCTCCTCCTTCAGACAGGCTTGAGGTTGCCAAGCAACCAGGGCCAACTGCCCTAATCAGCAGAGCAGTTAGGTGCACCTGTTAGAATGTCTAGTGATATAATTTTTATTTCTGTAGTACAAAATCTGTGTCCGTTAAGGAGAGAGTTTTACAAAGTCTTTTATTTTGAAGGGACTCTTATTTTGAAAGTCTTGTTGTGTGTGTGTGTATGTGTATGTTTGTGTGTGTGTGCGTGTGTGTGTGTGTGTGTTTGTGTCTGCGAGAGAGAAGGATAAAATGGCCGACATTAAAAATGTAGCCTTGATAGTCATTGATTAAGATAGCCCCTCCCCCCTCTCCTCCCTCAGACAGGCTTGAGGTTGCCAAGCAACCAGGGCCAACTGCCGGCCCTAATCAGCAGAGCAGTTAGGTGCACCTGTTAGAATGTCAGTTGGAAATGCCCAGAGAGAGAGAGAAAATGCTGAAACCGCCCGGTGTGTGTGTGTCTGTGTGTCTGTTTGTGTCTGTCTGTCTGTCTGTGTCTCCCTCTATCCATCTATCTGTCTGTGTTTATCTCTGTGAGAGAGAAGGATAAAATGGCCGACATTCAAACTGTATTATTGACAGTCATTGTTATTATACAGAGAGTTCAATCAAGTTAATCACAGTCAGGCTTGTGGAGGGCAGTTAAGGAGAAAGTTTTATAGTCTTTTATTTTGAAGGAACTCTTATTTTGAAAGTCTTGTTGTGTGTGTGTGTGTGTGTGTGTGTGTATGTTTGTGTGTGTGCGTGTGTGTTTTGCCTGTTAAGGAGAGAGTTTTCTAAAATATTTTATTTTGAAGGGACTCTTATTTTGAAAGTCTGTGTGTCTCTCTATCTATGTCTGTGTATGTGTCTGCGACAGAGAAGGATAAAATGGCCGACATTAAAAATGTAGCCTTGATAGTCATTGATTAAGATAGCCCCTCCCCCCTCTCCTCCCTCAGACAGGCTTGAGGTTGCCAAGCAACCAGGGCCAACTGCCGGCCCTAATCAGCAGAGCAGTTAGGTGCACCTGTTACAATGTCAGTTGGAAATGCCCAGAGAGAGAGAGAGAAAATGCTGAAACCGCCCGTCGAAAAAGACGGTGTGGTGGCCAAACCGTTTGGCCTATCATTGAACCGACTTCACTATGAGCATCTTGAGCTTCTCCTGATCATCTACATATATATTTGAGGCGAAAATTGTATAAACCTTGGCCTTGGTAGTCATAGAAAGAACAGGTGCTCCCTGCTCCTTTTGGAAATTTCTCCTCTCCCGTTAACATGGGCGTAGATGCGGCCGTGGGTTGGTGTTGCTGCCGCATCTTTGTGTCTCACGCCAAAACTATAAAGCCGACAGCTTCAGCAGTGTTATCACTGCGACCACCACAAATTTTCCTACATTTCTAGCTATAAAATTATTTCTGTAGAGAGACATTTGTGGCCTCAATCGCAGTTTACAAATTTTTTTTTTGACGAATTTCTCTCTCTCTCTGCCCTCTAGCGATGACATCACCCACTCTAGGTCTGGGACATTCTACCAATACACACCCATTCATTTTTTTGGCGTGGTTTTTGGCGATTTTTGGCAAAACCGTTCAGTGAAACCCTTAGAAAAGTCATAGCATACCGATCCCGGCCGAGCCGGTCGATTTGACACCTTTTTTGTGTATGTGCGACCAAAACTCTGGGAGGAGTAGTCGACCGAAAAACGTACGGAAGAATAATAATAATAACTAGAAAACTGCATTTCCTGCGGAAAGTGCGGTGTGGGTGCCCTCTGCCGCCCGTTGCTGCCCGTTGCTGCCCGTTGCTGCATGTCATTTCCCCGTCTCTCTCTCCCCACATTTCTGTCACTCTTCAGCTGTCTCTATACTATAAAGCTTGAAAAGGCCATAAAAGATATATCTTAAAATTGTGAAATTAGCTGAAAAAAGTAGAATGGTATAACAAAGTGTAAAATTAGCTGAAAAAAGTACAATAATATAATAAAGTGTGAAATTAGCTGAAAAAAGTAGAATGGTATAACAAAGTGTAAAATTAGCTGAAAAAGTACAATAATATAACAAAGTGTGAAATTAGCTGAAAAAAAGTAGAATGGTATAAGAAAGTGTGAAATTAGCTGAAAAAAGTAGAATAGTATAAGAAAGTGTGAAATTAGCTGAAAAAAGTAGAATAGCATAAGGAAGTGTGAAATTAGCTGAAAAAAGTACAATAGTATAAGAAAGTGTGAAATTAGCTGAAAAAAGTAGAATAGTATAAGAAAGTGTGAAATTAGCTGAAAAAAGTAGAATGGTATAACAAAATGTGAAATTAGCTGAAAAAAGTAGAATGGTATAAGAAAGTGTGAAATTAGCTGAAAAAAGTAGAATGGTATAAGAAAGTGTAAAATTAGCTGAAAAAAGTAGACTGGTATAACAAAGTAGCTGAAAAAGTAGAATGGTATAAGGATGTATAGTATAAATATTTGTTGAAGGTTTGTAGAAAGATTTGAAGTTTGTACAATTTATTTAAATGGGATAAAATTGTAGAAAAAGTTGAATATGTAAAATATGAATAGTAGAAATTACTAAAATAATTGTAGTAATGTCCTAAATGAGCTGAATCTAGTGATATAATTTTTATTTCTGTAGTACAAAATCTGTGTCCGTTAAGGAGAGAGTTTTACAAAGTCTTTTATTTTGAAGGGACTCTTATTTTGAAGGGACTCTTATTTTGAAAGCCTTTGATCTGTCTGTCTGTCTGTCTGTCAAAGAGAGTTTTTCAAAGTCTTTTATTTTGAAGGGACTCTTATTTTGAAAGCCTTTTGTCTTGTCTGTGTGTGTGTGTGTGTGTGTGTGTGTGTGTCTGCGAGAGAGAAGGATAAAATGGCCGACATTAAAAATGTAGCCTTGATAGTCATTGATTAAGATAGCCCCTCCCCCTCTCCTCCTTCAGACAGGCTTGAGGTTGCCAAGCAACCAGGGCCAACTGCCCTAATCAGCAGAGCAGTTAGGTGCACCTGTTAGAATGTCAGTTGGCAATGCCCAGAGAGACACACAGAGAAAATCTTCAAATGAACTCCCTCGAAGAGGTGGCAAAAAATGCCATAAGGTGTGCCACAAACCAAAATCCGAAAGTACCATCAGTAAGCTCGTCTCGTGGACCATGTCTGGGCAGATTTTCAGGCGAAAATTGGATAAACTTTGGCCTTCGTGGTGATACAAAGAACAGGTGCTCCCTGCTCCTTTTGGAAATTTCTCCTCTCCCGTTAACATGGGAGGAGATGGGGCCGTGGATCGGTGTTGCTGCCGCATCTTTGTGTCTCACGCCAAAACTATAAAGCCGACAGCTTCAGCAGTGTTATCACTGCGACCACCACAAATTTTCCTACATTTCTAGCTATAAAATTATTTCTGTAGAGAGACATTTGTGGCCTCAATCGCAGTTTACAATTTTTTTTTTTGACGAATTTCTCTCTCTCTCTGCCCTCTAGCGATGACATCACCCACTCTAGGTCTGGGACATTCTACCAATACACACCCATTATAAACGCAGAATTTGAGTAAAAACCTGCTCAACTTTGAGCCTTGATAGTTTAAAAACGGTAAAAGATTTTAAAAAGAGTTAAATACGAGTTTAATAGTTTAAGATCTTGTGTACAATTTGAAATTTGAATGAAGTCTGTAGTAGTAGTAGAAGTAGTTTAAAAGGTAGAATGTTTGTGGAAGGTTTGTAGAAAGATTTGAAGTTAGTACAATGCATTTCAAATGGTACAAAAAATTGTAGAAAAAGTTGAATAATTTGAAAATTATTAATAGTAGAAATGTGAAAAGTAATAGCCATCATGTCCTAAATGAGCTGAATCTAGTGATATAAGTTTTATTTTTGTAGGACAAAATTTGTAGGAGTAGTTATGCGGCGAAAAACGTACGGAAGAAAAATAATAATAAAGATTTGAAGAACAATAGTGTGGTCGCCCTCTGGGCACCCACACCAATAATAAGAATAATAAGTATGGTGGATAGTATATAGTGTGCTCTTTCAGGCACACTCAACTAGAAAAATTTCTAAAGAAATTTTGAGTGTGCCTGACTCTGGCCCCGTCGAGCCCTACATTAAATAGCTGTCAGCGTGTGTATGCGCGTGTGTGTGTTTTGTCTGTTAATTAGAGGGTTTTCCAAAGCCTTTTATTTTGAAGGGACTCTTATTTTGAAAGAATTGTGTCTAGTGTGTGTGTGTCTGTGTGTCTGTGTGTGTCTGTCTGTCTGTCTGTGTCTCCCTCTATCCATCTATCTGTCTGTGTTTATCTCTGAGAGAGAAGGATAAAATGGCCGACATTCAAACTGTATTATTGACAGCCATTGTTATTATACAGAGAGTTCAATCAAGTTAATCACAGTCAGGCTTGTGGGGGGGCAGTTAAGGAGAAAGTTTTACAGTCTTTTATTTTGAAGGAACTCTTATTTTGAAAGTCTTGTTGTGTGTGTGTGTGTGTGTGTGTGTGTGTGTGTGCTGCGAGAGAGAAGGATAAAATGGCCGACATTAAAAATGTAGCCTTGATAGTCATTGATTAAGATAGCCCCTCCCCCCCCTCTCCTCCTTCAGACAGGCTTGAGGTTGCCAAGCAACCAGGGCCAACTGCCCTAATCAGCAGAGCAGTTAGGTGCACCTGTTAGAATGTCTAGTGATATAATTTTTATTTCTGTAGTACAAAATCTGTGTCCGTTAAGGAGAGAGTTTTACAAAGTCTTTTATTTTGAAGGGACTCTTATTTTGAAAGAATTTTGTCTAGTGTGTGTTTCTGTGTGTCTGTGTGTGTCTGTCTGTCTGTCTGTCTGTGTCTCCCTCTATCCATCTATCTGTCTGTGTTTATCTCTGTGAGAGAGAAGGATAAAATGGCCGACATTCAAACTGTATTATTGACAGTTATTGTTATTATACAGAGAGTTCAATCAAGTTAATCACAGTCAGGCTTGTGGAGGGCAGTTAAGGAGAAAGTTTTACAGTCTTTTATTTTGAAGGAACTCTTATTTTGAAAGTCTTGTTGTGTGTGTGTGTGTGTGTGTGTGTGTATGTTTGTGTGTGTGTGTGTGTTTGTGTCTGCGAGAGAGAAGGATAAAATGGCCGACATTAAAAATGTAGCCTTGATAGTCATTGATTAAGATAGCCCCTCCCCCCTCTCCTCCCTCAGACAGGCTTGAGGTTGCCAAGCAACCAGGGCCAACTGCCGGCCCTAATCAGCAGAGCAGTTAGGTACACCTGTTATAATGTCAGTTGGAAATGCCCAGAGAGAGAGAGAGAAAATGCTGGAAACCGCCCGTCGAAAAAGACGGTGTGGTGGCCAAACCGTTTGGCCTATCATTGAACCGACTTCACTGTGAGCATCTTGAGCTCTTCCTGATCATTTACATATATATTTGAGGGGAAAATTGTATAAACCTTGGCCTTGGTAGTCATAGAAAGAACAGGTGCTCCCTGCTCCTTTTGGAAATTTCTCCTCTCCCGTTAACATGGGCGTAGATGCGGCCGTGGGTTGGTGTTCCTGCCGCATCTTTGTGTCTCACGCCAAAACTATAAAGCCGACAGCTTCAGCAGTGTTATCACTGCGACCACCACAAATTTTCCTACATTTCTAGCTATAAAATTATTTCTGTAGAGAGACATTTGTGGCCTCAATCGCAGTTTACAATTTTTTTTTTTTTGACGAATTTCTCTCTCTCTCTGCCCTCTAGCGATGATGTCACCAACTGTAGCTCGCGAACATTCTACCAATACACACCCATTCATTTTTTGGCGTGGTTTTTGGCGATTTTTGGCAAAACCGTTTGGTGAAACCCTTAGAAAAGTCATAGCCTGCGTCGCACGGCCGAGCCGGTCGATTTGACACCTTTTTGTGTATGTGCGACAAAAACTGTGGGAGGAGTAGCGCGTCAAAAAAAGGGCGTAAGAATAATAATAATAACTAGAAAAATTCCTAAAGAAATTTTGAGTGTGCCTGACTCTGGCCCCGTCGCCCCCATACATTATTATTGACACTGCTCAGCAAATTCAGTATTAATACAACAAGCTGTGTGAGTGAAAACAGCCCCTCCCCCCTCTGCTCCCTCAGTTAGGAGGTTGCCAAGCAACCAGGGCCAACTGCCGGGCCCTAATCAGCAGAGCAGTTAGGTGCACCTGTTAGAATGTCAGTTGGAAATGCCCAGAGAGAGAGAGAGAAAATGCTGAAAGTCACCCCTCGAACAGAAAGGACTCCTGACCAAACCGTTGCTCCAATCACTGAACCAACTTTACTGTGAGCATCGTGAGCCCTTCCTGAACGTCTAGATACCTGTTTTGTGTGATTACCATGAAGAAATGTCCCCTTTACAGCGATTCAAAGAAATGTTACTTCTGCTTTCCTCCAGAAATTTTCCCGCTTTTTTAACATGGCAGTCTATGGGGCTGTGGATGGGTGTTGCTGCCGCATCTTTGCGTGTGACACCAAAACTATACAGCCGACAGCTTCAGCAGTGTTATCACTGCGACCACCACAAATTTTCCTACGTTTCTATGTATAAATTATTTCTGTAGAGTGACATTTGCGGCCTCGAGCGCAGTTTACAAATTTTTTTTTCAACGAATTTCTCTCTCCCTCTGCCCTCTAGCGATGATGTCACCAACTGTAGCTCGCGAACATTCTACCAATACACACCCATTCATTTTTTGGCGTGGTTTTTGGCGATTTTTAGGCAAACCGTTTGCCGAAACCCTTAGAAAAGTCATAGCCCGCGTCGCCCGGCCGAGCCGGTCGATTTGACACCTTTTTGTGTATGTGTGACAAAAACTGTGGGACGAGTAGCGCGTCAAAAAAAGGGCGTAAGAATAATAATAATAACTAGAAAAATTTCTAAAGAAATTTTGAGTGTGCCTGACTCTGGCCCCGTCGAGCCCTACATTAAATAGCTGTCAGCGTGTGTATGCGCGTGTGTGTGTGTTTTGTCTGTTAATTAGAGAGTTTTCCAAAGTCTTTTATTTTGAAGGGACTCTTATTTTGAAAGAATTTTGTCTAGTGTGTGTGTCTGTGTGTCTGTGTCTGTCTGTCTGTCTGTCTGTGTCTCCCTCTATCCATCTATCTGTCTGTGTTTATCTCTGAGAGAGAAGGATAAAATGGCCGACATTCAAACTGTATTATTGACAGTCATTGTTATTATACAGAGAGTTCAATCAAGTTAATCACAGTCAGGCTTGTGGGGGGGCAGTTAAGGAGAAAGTTTTACAGTCTTTTATTTTGAAGGAACTCTTATTTTGAAAGTCTTGTTGTGTGTGTGTGTGTGTGTGTGTGTGTGTGTGATGTTTGTGTGTGTGTGCGTGCGTGTTTTGCCTGTTGAGGAGAGAGTTTTCTAAAATATTTTGTTTTGAAGGGACTCTTATTTTGAAAGTCTGTGTGTCTCTCTATCTATGTCTGTGTATGTGTCTGCGACAGAGAAGGATAAAATGGCCGACATTAAAAATGTAGCCCTGATAATCATTGATATTATAAAGACAGTGAAAACAGCCCCTCCCCCTCTGCTCCCTGTCTGTGTCTGTGAGAGGGGCCAGGTGGAGCCCACCAATCAGAGCAGAGCAATCAACCGCAGCTGCTGTGTGAGATTAAACAGTGCTGAGAGAGAGAAAAACGTCTGAAAGCCACCCCTCGAACAGAAAGGACTCCTGACCAAACCGTTGCTCCAATCTCTGAACCGACTTTACTGTGAGCATGCTGAGCCCTTCCTGAACGTCTAGAGACCTGTTTTGTGTGATTACCAGGAAGAAATGTCCCCTTTACAGCGATTCAAAGAAATGTTACTTCTGCTTTCCTCCAGAAATTTTCCCGCTTTTTTAACATGGCAGTCTATGGGGCTGTGGATGGGTGTTGCTGCCGCATCTTTGCGTGTGACGCCAAAACTATAAAGGTGACAGCTTCAGCAGTGTTATCACTGCGACCACCACAAATTTTCCTACGTTTCTATGTATAAATTATTTCTGTAGAGTGAAATTTGCGGCCTCAAGCGCAGTTTACAAATTTTTTTTTTTCGAGGAATTTCTTTCTCCCTCTGCCCTCTAGCGATGATGTCACCAACTGTAGCTCGCGAACATTCTACCAATACACACCCATTCATTTTTTGGCGTGGTTTTTGGCGATTTTTAGGCAAACCGTTTGCCGAAACCCTTAGAAAAGTCATAGCCCGCGTCGCCCGGCCGAGCCGGTCGATTTGACACCTTTTTGTGTATGTGTGACAAAAACTGTGGGACGAGTAGCGCGTCAAAAAAAGGGCGTAAGAATAATAATAATAATAAGCGCGGGGAATAACATATAGTGTGCTCTTTCAGGCACACTCAATAAGCGCGGGGAATAACATATAGTGTGCTCTTTCAGGCACACTCAATAAGCGGGGAATAACATATAGTGTGCTCTTTCAGGCACACTCAACTAGAAAAAATTTCTAAAGAAATTTTGAGTGTGCCTGACTCTGGCCCCGTCGAGCCCTACATTAAATAGCTGTCAGCGTGTGTATGCGCGTGTGTGTGTGTTTTTGTCTGTTAATTAGAGAGTTTTCCAAAGTCTTTTATTTTGAAGGGACTCTTATTTTGAAAGAATTTTGTCTAGTGTGTGTGTCTGTGTGTCTGTGTCTGTCTGTCTGTCTGTCTGTGTCTCCCTCTATCCATCTATCTGTCTGTGTTTATCTCTGAGAGAGAAGGATAAAATGGCCGACATTCAAACTGTATTATTGACAGTCATTGTTATTATACAGAGAGTTCAATCAAGTTAATCACAGTCAGGCTTGTGGGGGGCAGTTAAGGAGAAAGTTTTACAGTCTTTTATTTTGAAGGAACTCTTATTTTGAAAGTCTTGTTGTGTGTGTGTGTGTGTGTGTGTGTGTGTGTATGTTTGTGTGTGTGTGCGTGCGTGTTTTGCCTGTTGAGGAGAGAGTTTTCTAAAATATTTTGTTTTGAAGGGACTCTTATTTTGAAAGTCTGTGTGTCTCTCTATCTATGTCTGTGTGTGTGTCTGCGACAGAGAAGGATAAAATGGCCGACATTAAAAATGTAGCCCTTATAGTCATTGATATTATAAAGACAGTGAAAACAGCCCCTCCCCCCTCTGCTCCCTGTCTGTGTCTGTGAGAGGGGCCAGGTGGAGCCCACCAATCAGAGCAGAGCAATCAACCGCAGCTGCTGTGTGAGATTAAACAGTGCTGAGAGAGAAAAAACGTCTGAAAGCCACCCCTCGAACAGAAAGGACTCCTGACCAAACCGTTGCTCCAATCTCTGAACCGACTTTACTGTGAGCATGCTGAGCCCTTCCCGAACGTCTAGAGACCTGTTTTGTGTGATTACCAGGAAGAAATGTCCCCTTTACAGCGATTCAAAGAAATGTTACTTCTGCTTTCCTCCAGAAATTTTCCCGCTTTTTTAACATGGCAGTCTATGGGGCTGTGGATGGGTGTTGCTGCCGCATCTTTGCGTGTGACGCCAAAACTATAAAGGTGACAGCTTCAGCAGTGTTATCACTGCGACCACCACAAATTTTCCTACGTTTCTATGTATAAATTATTTCTGTAGAGTGAAATTTGCGGCCTCAAGCGCAGTTTACAATTTTTTTTTTTCGAGGAATTTCTTTCTCCCTCTGCCCTCTAGCGATGATGTCACCAACTGTAGCTCGCGAACATTCTACCAATACACACCCATTCATTTTTTGGCGTGGTTTTTGGCGATTTTTAGGCAAACCGTTTGCCGAAACCCTTAGAAAAGTCATAGCCCGCGTCGCCCGGCCGAGCCGGTCGATTTGACACCTTTTTGTGTATGTGTGACAAAAACTGTGGGACGAGTAGCGCGTCAAAAAAAGGGCGTAAGAATAATAATAATAACTAGAAAAATTTCTAAAGAAATTTTGAGTGTGCCTGACTCTGGCCCCGTCGCCACCATACATTATTATTGACACTGCTCAGCAAATTCAGTATTAATACAACAAGCTGTGTGAGTGAAAACAGCCCCTCCCCCTCTGCTCCCTCAGGCAGGAGGTTGCCAAGCAACCAGGGCCAACTGCCGGGCCCTAATCAGCAGAGCAGTTAGGTGCACCTGTTAAAATGTCAGTTGGAAATGCCCAGAGAGAGAGACAAAATGCTGAAAGTCACCCCTCGAACAGAAAGGACTCCTGACCAAACCATTTGGCCTATCATTGAACCGACTTCATTTTGAGCATCGTCAGCCCTTCCTGAACGTCTACATTACTGTTTTGTGTTATAACATGAAGAATTGTGCCCTCTACGAGCGATTCAAAGAAAGGTTACTTCTGCTCTCCTCCAGAAATTTTCCCGCTTTTTTAACATGGCAGTCTATGGGGCTGTGGATGGGTGTTGCTGCCGCATCTTTGCGCGTGACGCCAAAACTATAAAGCTGACAGCTTCAGCAGTGTTATCACTGCGACTACCACAAATTTTCCTACGTTTCTAGTGAAAAAATTAATTCTGTGGAATGACATTTGTGTCCTCAATCGCACTTTACAAATTTATTTTTCGACGAATTTCTCTCTCCCTCTGCCCTCTAGCGATGATGTCACCAACTGTAGCTCGCAAACATTCTACCAATACACACCCATTCATTTTTTGGCGTGGTTTTTGGCGATTTTTGGCAAAACCGTTTGCCGAAACCCTTAGAAAAGTCATAGCACACCATTCCCGATCGAGCCGCACGTTTTGATACCACTTTTGTTTATGTGCGACCAAAACTCTGGGAGGAGAAGCGAACCGAAAAAACATACGGAAGAAATATAAGAATAATAATAAAATTAAGTATGGGGAATAGTATATAGTGTGCTCTTTCAGGCACACTCAATAAGCGCGGGGAATAACATATAGTGTGCTCTTTCAGGCACACTCAATAACTAGAAAAATTTCTAAAGAAATTTTGAGTGTGCCTGACTCTGGCCCCGTCGCCCCCATACATTATTATTGACACTGCTCAGCAAATTCAGTATTAATACAACAAGCTGTGTGAGTGAAAACAGCCCCTCCCCCCTCTGCTCCCTCAGGCAGGAGGTTGCCAAGCAACCAGGGCCAACTGCCGGGCCCTAATCAGCAGAGCAGTTAGGTGCACCTGTTAGAATGTCAGTTGGAAATGCCCAGAGAGAGAGACAAAATGCTGAAAGTCACCCCTCGAACAGAAAGGACTCCTGACCAAACCATTTGGCCTATCATTGAACCGACTTCATTTTGAGCATCGTGAGCCCTTCCTGAACGTCTACATTACTGTTTTGTGTGATAACATGAAGAATTGTGCCCTCTACGAGCGATTCAAAGAAAGGTTACTTCTGCTCTCCTCCAGAAATTTTCCCGCTTTTTTAACATGGCAGTCTATGGGGCTGTGGATGGGTGTTGCTGCCGCATCTTTGCGTGTGACGCCAAAACTATAAAGGTGACAGCTTCAGCAGTGTTATCACTGCGACCAGCACAAATTTTCCTACGTTTCTATGTATAAATTATTTCTGTAGAGTGACATTTGCGGCCTCGAGTGCAGTTTACAAATTTATTTTTCAACGAATTTCTCTCTCCCTCTGCCCTCTAGCGATGATGTCACCAACTGTAGCTCCCGAACATTCTACCAATACACACCCATTCATTTTTTGGCGTGGTTTTTGGCGATTTTTGGCAAAACCGTTTGCCGAAACCCTTAGAAAAGTCATAGCACACCATTCCCGATCGAGCCGCACGTTTTGATACCACTTTTGTGTATGTGCAACCAAAACTCTGGGAGGAGAAGCGAACCGAAAAAACGTACGGAAGAAGAATAATAAGAATACTAGAAAAATTTCTAAAGAAATTTTGAGTGTGCCTGACTCTGGCCCCGTCGAGCCCTACATTAAATAGCTGTCAGCGTGTGTTTTGTCTGTTAATTAGAGGGTTTTCCAAAGTCTTAGGGTTTTCTAAAGTCTTTTATTTTGAAGGGACTCTTATTTTGAAAGAATTTTGTCTAGTGTGTGTGTGTCTGTGTGTCTGTGTGTGTCTGTCTGTCTGTCTGTGTCTCCCTCTATCCATCTATCTGTCTGTGTTTATCTCTGAGAGAGAAGGATAAAATGGCCGACATTCAAACTGTATTATTGACAGTCATTGTTATTATACAGAGAGTTCAATCAAGTTAATCACAGTCAGGCTTGTGGGGGGCAGTTAAGGAGAAAGTTTTACAGTCCTTTATTTTGAAGGAACTCTTATTTTGAAAGTCTTGTTGTGTGTGTGTGTGTGTGTGTGTATGTTTGTGTGTGTGTGCGTGTGTGTTTTGCCTGTTAAGGAGAGAGTTTTCTAAAATATTTTATTTTGAAGGGACTCTTATTTTGAAAGTCTGTGTGTCTCTCTATCTATGTCTGTGTATGTGTCTGCGAGAGAGAAGGATAAAATGGCCGACATTAAAAATGTAGCCTTGATAGTCATTGATTAAGATAGCCCCTCCCCCCTCTCCTCCCTCAGACAGGCTTGAGGTTGCCAAGCAACCAGGGCCAACTGCCGGCCCTAATCAGCAGAGCAGTTAGGTGCACCTGTTACAATGTCAGTTGGAAATGCCCAGAGAGAGAGAGAGAAAATGCTGAAACCGCCCGTCGAAAAAGACGGTGTGGTGGCCAAACCGTTTGGCCTATCATTGAACCGACTTCACTATGAGCATCTTGAGCTCCTCCTGATCATCTACATATATATTTGAGGCGAAAATTGTATAAACCTTGGCCTTGGTAGTCATAGAAAGAACAGGTGCTCCCTGCTCCTTTTGGAAATTTCTCCTCTCCCGTTAACATGGGCGTAGATGCGGCCGTGGGTTGGTGTTGCTGCCACATCTTTGTGTCTCACGCCAAAACTATAAAGCCGACAGCTTCAGCAGTGTTATCACTGCGACCACCACAGATTTTCCTACATTTCTAGCTATAAAATTATTTCTGTAGAGAGACATTTGTGGCCTCAATCGCAGTTTACAAATTTTTTTTTTGACGAATTTCTCTCTCTCTCTGCCCTCTAGCGATGACATCACCCACTCTAGGTCTGGGACATTCTACCAATACACACCCATTCATTTTTTTGGCGTGGTTTTTGGCGATTTTTGGCAAAACCGTTCAGTGAAACCCTTAGAAAAGTCATAGCATACCGATCCCGGCCGAGCCGGTCGATTTGACACCTTTTTTGTGTATGTGCGACCAAAACTCTGGGAGGAGTAGTCGACCGAAAAACGTACGGAAGAATAATAATAATTATAATAATAATAAGAACTAGAAAAATTTCTAAAGAAATTTTGAGTGTGCCTGACTCTGGCCCCGTCGAGCCCTACATTAAATAGCTGTCAGCGTGTGTATGCGCGCGTGTGTGTGTGTTTTGTCTGTTAAGGAGAGAGTTTTCCAAAGTCTTTTATTTTGAAGGGACTCTTATTTTGAAAGAATTTTGTCTAGTGTGTGTGTCTGTGTGTCTGTGTGTGACTGTGTGTGTCTGTGTGTGTCTGTCTGTCTGTCTGTGTCTCCCTCTATCCATCTATCTGTCTGTGTTTATCTCTGAGAGAGAAGGATAAAATGGCCGACATTCAAACTGTATTATTGACAGCCATTGTTATTATACAGAGAGTTCAATCAAGTTAATCACAGTCAGGCTTGTGGGGGGCAGTTAAGGAGAAAGTTTTACAGTCTTTTATTTTGAAGGAACTCTTATTTTGAAAGTCTTGTTGTGTGTGTGTGTGTGTGTGTGTGTGTGTGTGTGTGTGTGTGCTGCGAGAGAGAAGGATAAAATGGCCGACATTAAAAATGTAGCCTTGATAGTCATTGATTAAGATAGCCCCTCCCCCCCTCTCCTCCTTCAGACAGGCTTGAGGTTGCCAAGCAACCAGGGCCAACTGCCCTAATCAGCAGAGCAGTTAGGTGCACCTGTTAGAATGTCTAGTGATATAATTTTTATTTCTGTAGTACAAAATCTGTGTCCGTTAAGGAGAGAGTTTTACAAAGTCTTTTATTTTGAAGGGACTCTTATTTTGAAAGAATTTTGTCTAGTGTGTGTTTCTGTGTGTCTGTGTGTGTCTGTCTGTCTGTGTCTCCCTCTATCCATCTATCTGTCTGTGTTTATCTCTGTGAGAGAGAAGGATAAAATGGCCGACATTCAAACTGTATTATTGACAGTTATTGTTATTATACAGAGAGTTCAATCAAGTTAATCACAGTCAGGCTTGTGGAGGGCAGTTAAGGAGAAAGTTTTACAGTCTTTTATTTTGAAGGAACTCTTATTTTGAAAGTCTTGTTGTGTGTGTGTGTGTGTGTGTATGTTTGTGTGTGTGTGCGTGTGTGTGTGTGTGTGTTTGTGTCTGCGAGAGAGAAGGATAAAATGGCCGACATTAAAAATGTAGCCTTGATAGTCATTGATTAAGATAGCCCCTCCCCCCTCTCCTCCCTCAGACAGGCTTGAGGTTGCCAAGCAACCAGGGCCAACTGCCGGCCCTAATCAGCAGAGCAGTTAGGTGCACCTGTTAGAATCTCAGTTGGAAATGCCCAGAGAGAGAGAGAGAAAATGCTGAAACCGCCCGGTGTGTGTGTGTCTGTGTGTCTGTTTGTGTCTGTCTGTCTGTCTGTGTCTCCCTCTATCCATCTATCTGTCTGTGTTTATCTCTGTGAGAGAGAAGGATAAAATGGCCGACATACAAACTGTATTATTGACAGTCATTGTTATTATACAGAGAGTTCAATCAAGTTAATCACAGTCAGGCTTGTGGGGGGCAGTTAAGGAGAAAGTTTTACAGTCTTTTATTTTGAAGGAACTCTTATTTTGAAAGTCTTGTTGTGTGTGTGTGTGTGTGTGTGTGTGTGTATGTTTGTGTGTGTGCGTGTGTGTTTTGCCTGTTAAGGAGAGAGTTTTCTCAAATATTTTATTTTGAAGGGACTCTTATTTTGAAAGTCTGTGTGTCTCTCTATCTATGTCTGTGTATGTGTCTGCGAGAGAGAAGGATAAAATGGCCGACATTAAAAATGTAGCCTTGATAGTCATTGATTAAGATAGCCCCTCCCCCCTCTCCTCCCTCAGACAGGCTTGAGGTTGCCAAGCAACCAGGGCCAACTGCCGGCCCTAATCAGCAGAGCAGTTAGGTGCACCTGTTACAATGTCAGTTGGAAATGCCCAGAGAGAGAGAGAAAAATGCTGAAACCGCCCGTCGAAAAAGACGGTGTGGTGGCCAAACCGTTTGGCCTATCATTGAACCGACTTCACTATGAGCATCTTGAGCTTCTCCTGATCATCTACATATATATTTGAGGCGAAAATTGTATAAACCTTGGCCTTGGTAGTCATAGAAAGAACAGGTGCTCCCTGCTCCTTTTGGAAATTTCTCCTCTCCCGTTAACATGGGCGTAGATGCGGCCGTGGGTTGGTGTTGCTGCCGCATCTTTGTGTCTCACGCCAAAACTATAAAGCCGACAGCTTCAGCAGTGTTATCACTGCGACCACCACAAATTTTCCTACATTTCTAGCTATAAAATTATTTCTGTAGAGAGACATTTGTGGCCTCAATCGCAGTTTACAAATTTTTTTTTTGACGAATTTCTCTCTCTCTCTGCCCTCTAGCGATGACATCACCCACTCTAGGTCTGGGACATTCTACCAATACACACCCATTCATTTTTTTGGCGTGGTTTTTGGCGATTTTTGGCAAAACCGTTTGGTGAAACCCTTAGAAAAGTCATAGCCTGCGTCGCACGGCCGAGCCGGTCGATTTGACACCTTTTTTGTGTATGTGCGACAAAAACTGTGGGAGGAGTAGCGCGTCAAAAAAAGGGCGTAAGAATAATAATAATAACTAGAAAAATTTCTAAAGAAATTTTGAGTGTGCCTGACTCTGGCCCGTGACTCTCATCCATACATTATTGACACTGTATTTATGTATTATATTGATGCCGAATTGACAGGAAGACTGTTGAGATATGACGACGTTTTTCTTGTGTTTCTACAGTTATGTGTTTTTATGTAAACGCAAATAATTGTTCATATATGATATTTCTTAAAGGGAGTTTGGCATGAAATTTTCCTGTGTATGTTTGTGTGTGTGTGCGTGTGTGTTTTGCCTGTTAAGGAGAGAGTTTTCTAAAATATTTTGTTTTGAAGGGACTCCTATTTTGAAAGTCTGTGTGTCTCTCTATCTATGTCTGTGTATGTGTCTGCGACAGAGAAGGATAAAATGGCCGACATTAAAAATGTAGCCCTGATAGTCATTGATATTATAAAGACAGTGAAAACAGCCCCTCCCCCCTCTGCTCCCTGTCTGTGTCTGTGAGAGGGGCCAGGTGGAGCCCACCAATCAGAGCAGAGCAGTCAACCGCAGCTGCTGTGTGACATTAAACAGTGCTGAGAGAGAGAAAAACGTCTGAAAGTCACCCCTCGAACAGAAAGGACTCCTGACTAAACCGTTGCTCCAATCTCTGAACCGACTTTACTGTGAGCATGCTGAGCCCTTCCCGAACGTCTAGAGACCTGTTTTGTGTTATTACCAGGAAGAAATGTCCCCTTTAGAGCGATTCAGAGAAATGTTACTTCTGCTTTCCTCCAGAAATTTTCCCGCTTTTTTAACATGGCAGTCTATGGGGCTGTGGATGCGTGTTGCTGCCGCATCTTTGCGTGTGACGCCAAAACTATACAGCCCACAGCTTCAGCAGTGTTATCACTGCGACCACCACAAATTTTCCTACGTTTCTATGTATAAATTATTTCTGTAGCGTGACATTTGCGGCCTCGAGCGCAGTTTACAAATTTATTTTTCGACGAATTTCTCTCTCCCTCTGCCCTCTAGCGATGATGTCACCAACTGTAGCTCGCGAACATTCTACCAATACACACCCATTCATTTTTTGGCGTGGTTTTTGGCGATTTTTAGGCAAACCGTTTGCAGAAACCCTTAGAAAAGTCATAGCCCGCGTCGCCCGGCCGAGCCGGTCGAATTGACACCTTTTTGTGTATATGCGACAAAAACTGTGGGACGAGTAGCGCGTCAAAAAAAGGGCGTAAGAATAATAATAATAACTAGAAAAATTTCTAAAGAAATTTTGAGTGTGCCTGACTCTGGCCCCGTCGAGCCCTACATTAAATAGCTGTCAGCGTGTGTATGCGCGTGTGTGTGTGTTTTTGTCTGTTAATTAGTGAGTTTTCCAAAGTCTTTTATTTTGAAGGGACTCTTATTTTGAAAGAATTTTGTCTAGTGTGTGTGTCTGTGTGTCTGTGTCTGTCTGTCTGTCTGTCTGTGTCTCCCTCTATCCATCTATCTGTCTGTGTTTATCTCTGAGAGAGAAGGATAAAATGGCCGACATTCAAACTGTATTATCGACAGTCATTGTTATTATACAGAGAGTTCAATCAAGTTAATCACAGTCAGGCTTGTGGGGGGCAGTTAAGGAGAAAGTTTTACAGTCTTTTATTTTGAAGAAACTCTTATTTTGAAAGTCTTGTGTGTGTGTGTGTGTGTGTTTTGCCTGTTGAGGAGAGAGTTTTCTAAAATATTTTGTTTTGAAGGGACTCTTATTTTGAAAGTCTGTGTGTCTCTCTATCTATGTCTGTGTATGTGTCTGCGACAGAGAAGGATAAAATGGCCGACATTAAAAATGTAGCCCTGATAGTCATTGATATTATAAAGACAGTGAAAACAGCCCCTCCCCCCTCTGCTCCCTGTCTGTGTCTGTGAGAGGGGCCAGGTGGAGCCCACCAATCAGAGCAGAGCAATCAACCGCAGCTGCTGTATGAGATTAAACAGTGCTGAGAGAGAGAAAAACGTCTGAAAGCCACCCCTCGAACAGAAAGGACTCCTGACCAAACCGTTGCTCCAATCTCTGAACCGACTTTACTGTGAGCATGCTGAGCCCTTCCCGAACGTCTAGAGACCTGTTTTGTGTGATTGTCAGGAAGAAATGTCCCCTTTAGAGCGATTCAAAGAAATGTCACTTCTGCTTTCCTCCAGAAAATTTCCCGCTTTTTTAACATGGCAGTCTATGGGGCTGTGGATGGGTGTTGCTGCCGCATCTTTGCGTGTGACGCCAAAACTATAAAGCTGACAGCTTCAGCAGTGTTATCACTGCGACCACCACAAATTTTCCTACGTTTCTATGTATAAATTATTTCTGTAGAGTGAAATTTGCGGCCTCAAGCGCAGTTTACAAATTTTTTTTTCGAGGAATTTCTTTCTCCCTCTGCCCTCTAGCGATGATGTCACCAACTGTAGCTCGCGAACATTCTACCAATACACACCCATTCATTTTTTGGCGTGGTTTTTGGCGATTTTTGGCAAAACCGTTCAGTGAAACCCTTAGAAAAGTCATAGCATACCGATCCCGGCCGAGCCAGTCGATTTGACACCTTTTTTGTGTATGTGCGACCAAAACTCTGGGAGGAGTAGTCGACCCGAAAAACGTACGGAAGAATAATAATAATAATAAGAATAATAAGTATGGGGAATAGTATATAGTGTGCTCTTTCAGGCACACTCAATAAGCGCGGGGAATAACATATAGTGTGCTCTTTCAGGCACACTCAACTAGAAAACTGCATTTCCTGCGGAAAGTGCGGTGTGGGTGCCCTCTGCCGCCCGTTGCTGCCCGTTGCTGCCCGTTGCTGCCCGTTGCTGCATGTCATTTCCCCGTCTCTCTCTCCCCACATTTCTGTCACTCTTCAGCTGTCTCTATACTATAAAGCTTGAAAAAGCCATAAAAGATATATCTTAAAATTGTGAAATTAGCTGAAAAAAGTAGAATGGTATAACAAAGTGTAAAATTAGCTGAAAAAAGTACAATAATATAATAAAGTGTGAAATTAGCTGAAAAAAGTAGAATGGTATAACAAAGTGTAAAATTAGCTGAAAAAGTACAATAATATAACAAAGTGTGAAATTAGCTGAAAAAAAGTAGAATGGTATAAGAAAGTGTGAAATTAGCTGAAAAAAGTAGAATAGTATAAGAAAGTGTGAAATTAGCTGAAAAAAGTAGAATGGTATAACAAAATGTGAAATTAGCTGAAAAAAGTAGAATGGTATAAGAAAGTGTGAAATTAGCTGAAAAAAGTAGAATGGTATAAGAAAGTGTAAAATTAGCTGAAAAAAGTAGACTGGTATAACAAAGTAGCTGAAAAAGTAGAATGGTATAAGGATGTATAGTATAAATATTTGTTGAAGGTTTGTAGAAAGATTTGAAGTTTGTACAATTTATTTAAATGGGATAAAATTGTAGAAAAAGTTGAATATGTAAAATATGAATAGTAGAAATTACTAAAATAATTGTAGTAATGTCCTAAATGAGCTGAATCTAGTGATATAATTTTTATTTCTGTAGTACAAAATCTGTGTCCGTTAAGGAGAGAGTTTTACAAAGTCTTTTATTTTGAAGGGACTCTTATTTTGAAGGGACTCTTATTTTGAAAGCCTTTGATCTGTCTGTCTGTCTGTCTGTCAAAGAGAGTTTTTCAAAGTCTTTTATTTTGAAGGGACTCTTATTTTGAAAGCCTTTTGTCTTGTCTGTGTGTGTGTGTGTGTGTGTGTGTGTGTGTGTCTGCGAGAGAGAAGGATAAAATGGCCGACATTAAAAATGTAGCCTTGATAGTCATTGATTAAGATAGCCCCTCCCCCCTCTCCTCCTTCAGACAGGCTTGAGGTTGCCAAGCAACCAGGGCCAACTGCCCTAATCAGCAGAGCAGTTAGGTGCACCTGTTAGAATGTCAGTTGGCAATGCCCAGAGAGACACACAGAGAAAATCTTCAAATGAACTCCCTCGAAGAGGTGGCAAAAAATGCCATAAGGTGTGCCACAAACCAAAATCCGAAAGTACCATCAGTAAGCTCGTCTCGTGGACCATGTCTGGGCAGATTTTCAGGCGAAAATTGGATAAACTTTGGCCTTCGTGGTGATACAAAGAACAGGTGCTCCCTGCTCCTTTTGGAAATTTCTCCTCTCCCGTTAACATGGGAGGAGATGGGGCCGTGGATCGGTGTTGCTGCCGCATCTTTGTGTCTCACGCCAAAACTATAAAGCCGACAGCTTCAGCAGTGTTATCACTGCGACCACCACAAATTTTCCTACATTTCTAGCTATAAAATTATTTCTGTAGAGAGACATTTGTGGCCTCAATCGCAGTTTACAATTTTTTTTTTTTGACGAATTTCTCTCTCTCTCTGCCCTCTAGCGATGACATCACCCACTCTAGGTCTGGGACATTCTACCAATACACACCCATTATAAACGCAGAATTTGAGTAAAAATCTGCTCAACTTTGAGCCTTGATAGTTTAAAAACGGTAAAAGATTTTAAAAAGAGTTAAATACGAGTTTAATAGTTTAAGATCTTGTGTACAATTTGAAATTTGAATGAAGTCTGTAGTAGTAGTAGAAGTAGTTTAAAAGGTAGAATGTTTGTGGAAGGTTTGTAGAAAGATTTGAAGTTAGTACAATGCATTTCAAATGGTACAAAAAATTGTAGAAAAAGTTGAATAATTTGAAAATTATTAATAGTAGAAATGTGAAAAGTAATAGCCATCATGTCCTAAATGAGCTGAATCTAGTGATATAAGTTTTATTTTTGTAGGACAAAATTTGTAGGAGTAGTTATGCGGCGAAAAACGTACGGAAGAAAAATAATAATAAAGATTTGAAGAACAATAGTGTGGTCGCCCTCTGGGCACCCACACCAATAATAATAAGCGCGGGGAATAACATATAGTGTGCTCTTTCAGGCACACTCAACTAGAAAAATTTCTAAAGAAATTTTGAGTGTGCCTGACTCTGGCCCCGTCGAGCCCTACATTAAATAGCTGTCAGCGTGTGTTTTGTCTGTTAATTAGAGGGTTTTCCAAAGTCTTAGGGTTTTCTAAAGTCTTTTATTTTGAAGGGACTCTTATTTTGAAAGAATTTTGTCTAGTGTGTGTGTGTCTGTGTGTCTGTGTGTGTCTGTCTGTCTGTCTGTGTCTCCCTCTATCCATCTATCTGTCTGTGTTTATCTCTGAGAGAGAAGGATAAAATGGCCGACATTCAAACTGTATTATTGACAGTCATTGTTATTATACAGAGAGTTCAATCAAGTTAATCACAGTCAGGCTTGTGGGGGGCAGTTAAGGAGAAAGTTTTACAGTCCTTTATTTTGAAGGAACTCTTATTTTGAAAGTCTTGTTGTGTGTGTGTGTGTGTGTGTGTATGTTTGTGTGTGTGTGCGTGTGTGTTTTGCCTGTTAAGGAGAGAGTTTTCTAAAATATTTTATTTTGAAGGGACTCTTATTTTGAAAGTCTGTGTGTCTCTCTATCTATGTCTGTGTATGTGTCTGCGAGAGAGAAGGATAAAATGGCCGACATTAAAAATGTAGCCTTGATAGTCATTGATTAAGATAGCCCCTCCCCCCTCTCCTCCCTCAGACAGGCTTGAGGTTGCCAAGCAACCAGGGCCAACTGCCGGCCCTAATCAGCAGAGCAGTTAGGTGCACCTGTTACAATGTCAGTTGGAAATGCCCAGAGAGAGAGAGAGAAAATGCTGAAACCGCCCGTCGAAAAAGACGGTGTGGTGGCCAAACCGTTTGGCCTATCATTGAACCGACTTCACTATGAGCATCTTGAGCTCCTCCTGATCATCTACATATATATTTGAGGCGAAAATTGTATAAACCTTGGCCTTGGTAGTCATAGAAAGAACAGGTGCTCCCTGCTCCTTTTGGAAATTTCTCCTCTCCCGTTAACATGGGCGTAGATGCGGCCGTGGGTTGGTGTTGCTGCCGCATCTTTGTGTCTCACGCCAAAACTATAAAGCCGACAGCTTCAGCAGTGTTATCACTGCGACCACCACAAATTTTCCTACATTTCTAGCTATAAAATTATTTCTGTAGAGAGACATTTGTGGCCTCAATCGCAGTTTACAAATTTTTTTTTTGACGAATTTCTCTCTCTCTCTGCCCTCTAGCGATGACATCACCCACTCTAGGTCTGGGACATTCTACCAATACACACCCATTCATTTTTTTGGCGTGGTTTTTGGCGATTTTTGGCAAAACCGTTCAGTGAAACCCTTAGAAAAGTCATAGCATACCGATCCCGGCCGAGCCGGTCGATTTGACACCTTTTTTGTGTATGTGCGACCAAAACTCTGGGAGGAGTAGTCGACCGAAAAACGTACGGAAGAATAATAATAATTATAATAATAATAAGAATAATAAGTATGGTGGATAGTATATAGTGTGCTCTTTCAGGCACACTCAATAATAAGAATAATAAGTATGGTGGATAGTATATAGTGTGCTCTTTCAGGCACACTCAATAATAAGTATGGTGGATAGTATATAGTGTGCTCTTTCAGGCACACTCAATAATAAGAATAATAAGTATGGTGGATAGTATATAGTGTGCTCTTTCAGGCACACTCAATTATAATAATAAGAATAATAAGTATGGTGGATAGTATATAGTGTGCTCTTTCAGGCACACTCAATAATAATAAGCGCGAGGAATAACATATAGTGTGCTCTTTCAGGCACACTCAATGATTAATTGCATAATCTATTCACATGATACACATCTAATTACATGTAATCTAATTAAATGTCACAAATTATTAGATTTTTTTTTTTTTTTTTTTTACTGAGAAGTCTGGGAATTAGGGTTAATTTTTTTATTTAATAATTTTTTAGATATTTTGAAGTGTTGGTTACTGATGTGTGTTGTTGTTTTTTTAATGGTGGTTGTATTTTTATTTTGCTTACACCAATATTTTTATTTTTATACAATGTAGTTCCATTGAGGGAGGACACAGAAGACAAAGGTGGCAGCTCCCTTCCTGGGACTAGTCAGGAGAGAGAATGCGAGGCACAGCACAGCCCATCATCACCAGGTCAGAGCATAAACAGAAACAGTCACATGCTCAGTTCAGTAATTAAGTTTAGTTTTAGATATTTTGAAATGTTGGTTACTGACGAGTGTTGTTTTTTAATGGTGGTTGCATTTTTATTTTGATTACACTATACAATGTAGTTCCATTGAAGGAGGACACGGAGGCCTCTGACTCTGATGAGGATGTCGGAGAGCAACAAGAGCCAGACCCAGAGCCAGCTGTCTCCAGCACTACTTTTGCTCATCCGAGAGGACCCAGTGGTAGGTCTACTTACCTGAAACTTGCTAGTTAGCTGCAGTTATTGTCTAATAATCTTCTGGACCCCTTAACTGTGTTTTCATGACTATTATATTTGTATTCCAGATATTTCAAGATGCAAAGAGAAGGGACCAGTTCAGCCTTGTCTGACACAATTCCCCAGAACCCAGCATGGATCAAGGAAGAGAGCATTCTGCAGTGCCTGGTACAGAGCCAATTCTTGGCTTGAATACTCAATCCTTAAAGACTCTTCCTACTGCTTTGCCTGTAGACATTTCTCATTGCCTAATGCAGCAGACTCTGCCTTTGCCTCAGAGTCAGGCTTCTCCAATTGGAAAAAAGCGTTGTCAAAGGAGGCTGGGTTTAAACTCCACTCAAAATCAGAAATGCATGTCGATGCAATGTATGCATGGAATCAGTGTAAAAAGGCTACTGAGATGAACACAACCATGTTAAACTCTTTGAACATGAACCGACAAAAAAAAGTGGAATAAAATCAACATTATGTGAAAACGATAGCAAATGTTCTTCTTTTAACGGCAACTCAAAATATTGCACAAAGAGGCCATCGGGAGTCTGAAGACTCTCACAATAAGGGGAACTTTTTGGCCATACTGGATGAAATAGCAAAACACGACAAATTCATTGAAAAAAGGCTGGATGCATGTGGCAATGCAAAATACACAAGCCACCAAATTCAAAACGAAATCCTACAGGGCTTAGCTGAGATGGTACAGACCAAAATTATCAAAGAAGTAAAAGAAAATGAAGTGTTCAGTGTGATTGCAGACGAGACAAAAGACCTCAAAAAACAGGAACAAATGTCTATAGTTATAAGGTATTATTACAATGGTGCCATCCATGAAAGCTTCCTATGCTTCCAGGCAGCTGAAAGCCTTGATGCAGCAGGTCTCAGTAAATTGATTGTCAGTTGTCTAGAGAGGCATGGTCTGGACTACAGAAATAACCTTGTGGGACAAGGGTACGACAGTGCATCTGTCATGAGCGGTAAACATTCTGGAGTATCTGCAAGAATTCAAAGCAATGCCAGATTTGCATTTTACGTTCACTGTAATGCGCATTGCTTGAATTTAGTTCTTGTTGATGCTACAAAAGCAGTGCCTGAGGTTGTTGACTTTTTTGCACTTCTGCAGCAGCTGTATAACTTTGTGTCTGGCTCGTATGTGCATCTGAAGTGGCTTGCAGTTCAGAAAGAGCTGTATCCATCACAGCAGCCCAGGGAGCTACAGGCACTTATAGACACAAGGTGGGCATGCAGATACACAGCGTGCCGTAATCTGAGAGACAGGCTTTCAGCAGTTCTGAGACTGTTGCAGGATCTTGCACTTGAAAGACGTGGAGAAAGGTCAGTAGAGGCGAGGGGTCTTCTTTCTCAGATAGATCTACAGTTCATAGGGCTTTTGGTTACCTTTTGTAAAGTGCTTGGTGATCCCAAATGTCTTTCTGACATGCTCCAGTCCAGCACTCTTGATCTAGCAAGGGCTGTGGATCTAGTAGGTGCCCTTACAGACACTTTCCAGGACTACAGAACTGAGAATTACTTTGATGAACTATGGAAAGAGGTTGAGGAGCTTGCTGAGCAGTGCAAAATCGGTGTACAAACACAATCTAAAAGACATCCTAGAATAAGCTCAAGATTTCTTGACTCACTGGTGATGAGCACTGTAGGACAGAGAAACTGTGATGATGAGGGCTTCCCCAGATCACTCTTTTATCAAGTGATTGACTGTCTCATAACTGAGCTGAAGAGGTGTTTTTCAAAGAAAAGTTGTGAGATCATGCAAGGTGTGCAGTCCCTGAACCCAAAGAGTGCAACTTTCTTAAGTGAGGAGCCTCTATTTGCCTTTGCACAGACCTTTGAGTCAGACCTCAGTGACCTCAAACATGAAGTTCACCAAACCAAGCGACTTCTTGACAGGAGAGAGAAAAGTGGATTAGACAGACCATCTACTTTGCTTGATTTTATTGTGTTTCTTGAGCCGTACAAAGAGGTTTTCCATGAGCTTTTCAGACTTTGCAAGATTGCTGTTGTTACTCCAGTCAGCACTGCTTCCTGTGAGAGAAGCTTCTCTGCTTTAAAACTGATTAAAACTCACCTCAGGACCACAATGGCTGATGACAGGTTAAGTCACCTTAGTACTCTCAGTATCGAGTCAAGGAGGGCACGTGCCCTCAACATGGATGACTTTGTGAAACATTTTGCGACTTCTCACCACAACCGAAGGATTATGCTTTTCTGAACCTGAACGATAGTGAAGAGCTTAGTCATGACCAGAGACACTGTGTTCTACTTAGACCAAGGATAGTTTGGGAGTCAGACAGTACCCCTTGTCATAGTTAAAATCTGCACTATGTTCAAATGTTCAAAAATGGTGTCAAATTGTTGATATATTGATGCCTGTGTGTGTGTGTGTGTGTGTGTGTGTGAGTGAGTGAGTGAGAGAGTACAGTAACTGTGTTTGTGTGAGTAACTATGAATGTGTGTGTGCATTTTCACCATTTTTGTAAAAAATTAGTTATTATTATTATTATTAATGAATTATTGAAAAAATGTTGCCAAGTTGTGTTTTACATTTTCTGCATTGTTAATAAACTGCAAATTATATATACATAAATCTCATCTCATGTGTGCTTAGTATGTACATTTCAACATTTGACACTCCGATTGCAATTGATGAGTTGAGAAACAAATTCATTGTTATAGTCTGTGGACCCCCTGAAATAGCCTTGGCCACCCCCTGGCCACCCCAAGGATAAAAGTCTAGCTCCGCCACTGATACTAATGAGGGACTTATCTCTTGTCTCTGCAGGTGGACAGAAAAAAAGAAACTCCCTATGGAAATTTAATTCATATATATTTAATGATCCTGCCATAGTCTCTAAAATTAAGGAAGACATAAAAGAATTTCTAGAAATTAACGACACAGGAGAGGTATCAGCAATTACTATCTGGGACACACTTAAAGCGGTAATGAGAGGTAAATTAATTTCTATTACTTCACACCTAAAAAGAACCAAAGGACAGAAACTAGCGGACCTACAGACGAGGCTAAAGCTGAAACAACAGGAAGATATAAATAACCCTAACCCTACTGTAAAGCAAGAAATTAGGAAACTACAAGGAGAAATCAATGATTGATGACACAGGAGGTCCAGAAGAATTTAACTTTCCTGAGAGAAATATTATGAGATAGGAGGGAAATTAGCAAAATATCTGGCATACAAACTATGGAAGCAACAGGAGGAAAGTACTATTTACAAAATTAAGAACCCTAAAACTAATATAGTAGAAACTAAATTGGATAGAATTCAGGAATGTTTTGAGGTCTTTTATAGGGATCTTTACACACAACCTGATGCCCCTGGGGAAGAATGTTTCGATGCCTTCCTCAGCTACCTGAACCTACCCTCACTATCAGACTTTGAAAATGAGAATTTAATAAAACCAATTTCAATACAGGAAATTAATGCAGCTATCAACAGACTAAAATCAGGAAAGGCAGTGGGGCCGGACGGGTACAACTCTTAATGGTATCACATCCTAAGGACAGAACTAGTCCCATTATTGGAAAAGACATTTAAAGGAGAACTATTAAACCCCTTTTTCCACCAGTTCACACAGGTCCCAGGCACCTTAATGACATGTCTGTGAAATCCTTTGGTCAAAATTCCTCACGGATGAAGCACAGCAGCCCTCTCTGTACCCTGTCTTTACCGTGCTGTGCTCAGGCGGTCGGTTTTCGTGTCTGTCCCTTTAAATGCAAATGAGCTGCTGCCGGCTGCTGCTCATTCCACCCCCTCTTCCACCCCACTTCCGCCTAGCGTGCCGACCTGAGTTCGGCGTCAGGCTGCCATGACAACAGTTGAGCACGAGCACTGGACATGGCTGCCGGTGAACACATACCGCTGCAACCTTCGAGCCAGAGTCAGACCCGGAAAACGAAGAGGCCCCAGAAGAAGTAAGAGAACGGAGGAGAGAACAGGACATTTCTGAATGGTAAGTTTATGTAATGTGTTTTTATATCTCTTTGTATGTTTCGGCTAACGGCTAGCGCTAGGCTAATGATGCTAGCGTGTATGTAGCGTTTACATGCTATTGGAAAAATACGTATATGAATTGAGCCAGCACTTTCTCCAAAATCACCAGCCACTCAATAGTCATGCCTTAGTCTGAACTCTGTTAGTCACGTTACTTTTTTTAACCTACATTCAGGTGGTGTTTGGAGCTAACTTTGCCAGAGCAGGCAGTGTAGGTCTTTCTGGAACCTCATAACTAGTATGTTCATGCGTGTATCAGATATTGAAGCACAGACATATGTACTTATTGACATGAAAAACTTTGAGAATTGTTGCATCTTCTAACCTGTTGAACTTCATAAAATATTCAAATAAAGTACACCCGCAATATTGTCACTTATTGAATTTCTTTCCTAGTATAGGTGTACTTGTGGAAATTGTGCCACAATGCCCACAGAGCCTGAGAATATCTGCTGCAGGGAGATACCAGAGGTAGTATGCATGTGTGGTGAATGAAATTGTCATTATGTAGTCATAATTTCTATAATGTAATGTGACTTACCGTTACTAATTTACTAGGTAACAAGAAGACTACAGCAGATTCCAATTCAGCCAACCTGCATGTTGACCACCCTGGCCTTGAACCTGTATGTTTAAATGCGTACTCCCTGCAGAACGCATTTAATATCTACAGAGCCGACTATGGGCCTTTACGTTTGAGGGGAATACAGCAGTAAGTTTTATTTGTATTATTTATTTTTATGCATACAAGTAGTCTGTTACTATTGTAATATAAATGAGCAAGGATTAGTAGAATAAAATACTGTCCCCTCTATCTTACATTGCTTACTGTTAATCTGTCATGTTTGTTACTTGTTATCATGTTACATATCAAACACTGAAATCACACAAAACAGTTCAGATAGATTTTATTGACAAGATTCTTTCAAACATCACACAACTTTTGAAAACAAAGTTATTAAATATACTACCTAAAACAGTAGTATGAAGAAAAGAAAATGTTTTGGTCAGCATTTCACAGAAGCCATTTTAGAATAAAAAAAAAAAAAAAAAAAAAAAAAAAAAGGACACACGCTATAAATGCATGTTACCATGAAACTAACTATTATACATGTACTCTTTGTTTTAGCCGTTACAGATACCTGGCCTACAGGAGTTTTGTTAGCTGGTGTTGGGGATTTCTCTGCAGGAGAATCAGAGTGGTGCTGCCCAGCTGTGTGGTGCTACGGATACGGGCAGAGTTCCCAGACGCTCAAGGCAGCTACGTGGGGTTCAGACCTGCCCTTGATTAAACCTTGACACGTAGCTTGCTACAACGTCTCTCCTGTTGGGCCTTTCAAACTGCGCCGCAAGATCCTCAGGGATGGGGATCTTCAGCACCTCCTCCATGTATGGGCTAGGATCTCCAAGCACCTTTTCAAAGATGAGGTCCAAAAGCTCATCGACATAACCTAAGACAAAAGGGGGGAAATGGAAAAACATACATTGAACTTAAGAGCCCTGTTGCAGTGCTGCACATATGTTACGATTGTTGAAAGTACTTTCAGCATTTCGTTTTTGTTGTAAAGAATATATACTTCTTATTTTATTTTTCTATTTGCATTATAATGGCTGTTTGCACAGACTTTGACATATTTAATAAAAGCTTGTAAAACTTACCAAAGGTTGGCCGTACTTTCACTGGCTTAGCTGTTGCTTCTCCCTTCTTGGACTTGGGGAAGTTCAGTCTGTATAGTGGCTCACCAGTGGATGTTGTAGCTTGTGGACGGCCGGCATTTTCATTAAAGTGGAGGGCTGCCAGGTAAGAGTCTGGGGAAGAAAAAAAAGCAGAAATATGAGAAATATGATTGAGAGCACAAGTATAAAGTATCAGAATCACATTTATTTGCCAGGTGTGTGTAAACACAAGGAATTAGCGAACTGCCGTCACTTCTTGCTCTCAATGTACATGCAGATAGACATAGATACAGCTAAAACACGACAGGTACTGTCTTGACAGGTAAACAAAAAGCTATACATTATAATACATATAATACAGGACATTTAGTGTCTGGTTTTAGCAGTTTACAGTGTCAGCCTGTGGGAAAAATCTGTTCTCGTGTCTAGATGTTTTGGTGTACAGAGAGCGGTGTGATAGCTCTGCAATGAGGTTTTCTGCCTGTATTGGTTTATTTTGAAATAAATATAAGAAATCATCGAGTCCAGTTGAGATGTTTGCTGTGGTGGTGTGTTTATTAAGAAGCATGCCGGCACACTGGTGAACTGACGGTCACAGAGGGTATCTGAGCCAGTGAGTTGACCAGGAGCAAATGAAGAGAAACTCTTTTATACAGAAAACAGCCCTGGTTACACAATATGTAAATGGGGATGGAGCAAAAGGTGGGGAAGGTAAGGGAAAGGATTGGGCAACAAGGGTAGAGGGAAAGGAGGGGGTAGGTGACAAAGGGTAGACATTTACATGAGGTCTGGAAGTTGGAGCCAGACAGACAAAAGGGCAAGAATACACATTCGGTATGTGAGGACCTAAACAATGGGGTTGGGGTGATTCCTAGACATTGTTTGGTTACTCAATTAGCAAGTCTACACTGCCCCCAATGTGTATTACCTTGATCAAGGGACCAGCCTAGTAGGGGTTTCAAGTTTTCTATATGTCAGGATGTATTTTCTTCATCAACCGCTAAGCCTAAAACTCTAAGCAGCTGTGGGCAGGGGTGAAGAGTAATGAATAACTCACCTGCCTTGCTGTACCTGCCCTACTTGTATAGATCACACCGAAATTGACATAAAACATATTTACCTGCATAACATTCCGAGAAAAGGGAAGATGACATTCTTGGGCGCGAAGCGCAGAATTACGCTGTGGAAAGCCCCAAGCGATGATGTCTGATAGTGTGGACTCAGCTTTTCCACATCTTTTAGCACCCTTTTGCCTGTCAAAACTTTCTCCAACCTGCAGAGATTTGTATCATCACTCAAAGTGTGTTTGTCATGGTCTTTTAAACCACAGTAAAACTACCAAAAAATGTGTAACAGATAATGGGTATGTACCTGCTTTCAACCATTTACTCCTGTCCCTTGTAGAGCGTTGTGGATGCAAACACTGGGGGAATTCAGGGTCTTCATGGGTGTGGATGTCTTGGACATGATTAAGGATGGAGGTCCACTTTGCCACTCTCTCTGGTCCTGATGTAGATGATGTTGCAGTCCAGTAGATGTGATTTTTTGTGCTGCGAAGCCACTTCTTCAGGTTTTGACATTCATTGGTTTGAGCAATCTTTACAAGTTTTTTAGACAGTCCTAATAACACAGAACAAGTAGGACATACAGGATATATTTAGTTGTTAATTACTTGTAAAAAAATAGTCTCAAAAGGCACATGCATTCACTATATTGTAATCCAATCAGTGAAATCATTAAAACAGTCACTAAAAAGCAAATCCAAGTGATAAAACACATTGTGATATGTCGTAGTTAAACTGATAATATACCTTGTGTCACTCACCTGAACAAGCTGGAGATCAACAATAGTGTTTTTCCTCAGGTCCATCATTGTGTAACTGCCAAACTTGGCAGAATGGCCTGCAGAATTATATAAATTCCACATGAATTTCATGGTGTGATGCATCTCCCAGTAATCTCCTCTCTGAACATAAGCATAATTATAAAATGTAAAAGTCAAAATTATGTACCTGGTGAGTCTGCCCTCAAGTCACCACCTAGGATGACATTCTGCTGTTGAGCAAGCTGGTCCAACAGCTTATCCTGCGTCACGTTCCACTTGTGCACAATTGCCGGCTCAATGTTATTCCGGGCATGCCTTCCAGAGGTGTCATACTGGAACATCTTCAGCTGCATTGCTCGGAAAACCTGAGAGAGAGGACATACATACAACTGCTTTTCAGTAATACTTCTGTGGAATATTTCTTTCCACTTTCTGTAAAATTAGCAACATGACATGCTGTATTAATGCATGTTCTACATAAGTCCTTATTCATTACCTTTTCAAGTTTCACGAAAGATGCACCATTAGTATACACTGCAGCTGAAAGTTGGAGGTTCCCAGCAGGAGTGCTTCCAAGGATAGGCTGACTGTTCCATTTTTTGAAGAACTGGCAATGTGGGCACTGCTGCTCTACACTGAGGAATGTACCCAATCTCCTTGTCCGCACATCTGAAGCCCGCTGACACACAGGGCACACTTCAAACAGCTGTAGTAGGCAGTTTTCATAGACGATATAAGTTGGAGTCTTATGGACAGGAGTGGAGGCTTCCATTTTATTATAAAGACAAAAATACAACAGAAACAATATCAACTATGTGATAGAGCAAAATACGTGGAGGAATTTAATCCAGCTGTTTGTTAAAAAGTTCAGGTTGAAATTGAATAACTCACGTCACATCTACTAACTCATCTAAGGCTGTGACAGAGTCTGCAGGATCATAAGAAGAATCAACTGGATCTTCAACAGTCATGGATGAGCCTTCAATGGGATCCTCCTCCTCCTCCAGTTCTAAGCGAGGTCTCTTAGACGGTCTCTTTATGGGCGTGAATGTTAGAAGTGGTTGTATGGTAGTGGAGGCAACAGTTGAGGTGCCAAAACCAACATCAGTGCGGGCTGTGTGAGTGGGTGTCTGTGTGCCTGTGATACATAAAACAGAAGCATATCCTATCAGTCAAACGGAATGCAAAAATGAGAAGCAATTACAACGTAGCCCTGAAACTAAGGACTCGTATCACATACAGCATGTGTTGGTTAACAAACCTGTACTTTTGAAGTGCGGTCCTAGAGTTTTTTACGACAGCTGTGTGCCAACCATGCGCGTTGTTGGTGGGGCTGTCTGGCAAGCCACATGCACGACAGCGACCTGTCCCGATGTACCTGCCTAAATACAAAAAACAACGTCATAAAAAGCATACCACTATATATAAATATAAATATAAACAGTGCATACATAAATACAAATGTTACTAAGTGCAAAGTTATGCCATTACAGTTTTTGTTATTGTGTCAGCGTGAGCTGTACACACCGGGCCATTTCAACATTTGTCTGACTCAAGCTGACTCAAATGTGAGCCGGAAACTTTGGCAAATCAAAAAAAAATCACTGACGATACTAATGAATGAGCTGTATCATGAGCAGTACTGAAAGAGAGAAAGTTGATTTCTTATTGTTCAATGGCGGTCACGTTCAACACACACTGGGACCGCTGACAGTGGACTACTTTTACACGTCTGTTTATCTCTGTAAACGGAGCAGGAACAAAAATTGTTCATCTTACAGATCGACATTCAAATAGCAAACTACTGCCGTTACGTTAGTGTGTATCACGGAGCAGATAAAGTTGATACGGACACTAAACAGCTGTTAGCGCCGATTAGCACGAGCTAACGCAAGCTAGCGTCAGTGTCTCGTATCAGCCTTACATGCTTTGTAATACACACTAATTAGTGTTGGGAAGTTCGACTCTTTTTACTGACTCGGATCTTTTACTCTCGGACAGTAAATTGAACGAATCTTTTTTTGAGTCATTTCGTTCATTTCGTTCATTTTTACAGCAGGTGGTGCTGTAGCCCTCTTGTGGGCGTTGTAAAAAAGACCGCGGTTCTCAAACACTTAACACTGAAGGCAACATGGTTTGCTTCAGCTGACAAAGTATAATAAACAAAATGCCACAAGCAATTAAAACCATATGAAAACCTAGGAAAGCAAATACACACCACAATAAAGTGACTTGTGTCCTGTATCCTCCCTGCCACTGTTGTTTAACAGCACGACAGTGACTAATGAACGAGAGACCGATCCGAGAACGAACGTACTGCTCGTCACACAGCCTGACCTGCCAGTCACGTGACAAATGAACGATCCAGATGAACGAGAACGAGAACGACCCGTTCAGCGTGAGCTGCCTGTCACGTGACAAATGAACAATCCAGATAAACGAGAACGAGAACGACCCGTTCAGCGTGAGCTGCCTGTCACGTGACAAATGAACGATCCAGATGAACGAGAACGACCCGTTCAGCGTGAGCTGCCTGTCACGTGACAAATGAACGATCCAGATGAACGAGAACGAGAACGAACCGTTCAGGTGAGCTGCGTGTCACGTGACACCTGGTAGAGGACAAGTGAATGTAAAACTCACATTCATTTTGACAATTAGTAAGACAATTAAGTAAGACAAAAAGTAACAATTAAAAAGTTACTTGAAATGTTTACATGGTGCATTTACTGTGTCCAAAACGTGACATTATTACTATTATTATTATTATTGCATTTGTTGTTATTATTATTATATTTTATTATTTTATGGCAGAGTATAACACACAATCAATATGTTGATATAATTTTCAAAAGTATTTATTTATAAACACACTTTACATTATATACACAATAACACTATACACATCTACAAGAACCGAAGACCACTAATTAATTATGATTTCATGAATAAATAATGTATGTCGGGTGTCACGTGACAAATGAATGTTCGTTTCTCAGTCCACAGCCCCGTAGCTGAGCTACAGCTGTCACGTGACAAATGAACGAGAGACCGATCCGTATGAATGATCCGTATGAACGAACTGTTGTGCTTACTGCTCGTCACACAGCCCGACAGTCACGTGACAAATGAACGAGGACCTGAGGACAGACGCACAGTTGAGTGAGTCGTGAACTAATCATTTCTGTTTCCTGTCCTGCTGACTGAGCTTATGCAGCTGCCTGCCATGTGGCGAGGGAAGGTACTGCATGAAAATTAACGAATCACTCACTGGGACGACTCGTTACTCCCGAGTCATGTAAAAGATTACTTCATATTGAACGAATCGTTCACGAATGACACATCACTAACACTAATGTAACAGCAGTAGTTTATAAGTTGGATGTCTACCTTTTGCACCGTTTACAGAGAAGAAAAACACTTTTACAACTTTTATATAAGGCCTCTCAACGGGACGGCGGCGGTGCCCTGTCCTGCAAGCAGCTGAGGGCTGTGTTCAACGTAATGCTAACTAGCGGTTAGCGTTAGCTCGTAGTAATCGGACAAAAGAAACACAAAGCACGCTTACATTTCCATCATCTGTCCTTTCCCCACGGATGGTCGGTATCGATCCCTCTTTTAAGTTCAGTTTTACTGCCATTCCTGAGATGTAGAGACCCCAGTTGTGGAAGCACTCCTTCTCAAAATGGTTCGCACACACAAACAGGTTTTTGCCGACCGTGGCCGGGACTTTGCCATCAACAATAAAATTTATCCACACCCGTCGTTGGTCCTCTGAAGCTGGGGTCTTATGCAGGCACTTGTGCTGGTCACTGCAGCCAACAACAGAGCATTTTGCATGCCAAACTCTCAAACTCGCCTTAACCCTTAGAGTTCTGAGCCTATTTTGGCCGTTTTTGGATACTTTTGATTTTGTCTTCATGTACTACATTACAAAATGTTTACCATGCTCATTTTTTTCAGCACAACATTTCCTATATGATCTGACTATTATTTTTTCACTTTGACATACTGTATCAACACATTTAGCCAAAAAACACATAAAACACATAAAATCCGATTTGAAAAATTATATTAATTTTTGCAATAAACAACACAAACATGCTTAATGAAGCATTTGAAATCTTGAAAATGTCAATAGAGGTTGCAAAGGTGAACATACAAAGGTAAAATTGAGAAAAAAATTAACAATATACAATTATTTACCAATAAGAGCAGGTGTGGCTATAGGCGTTTTTCCCCTCCTTTTTTAGTAATGAAACTCTGAAATAGTTCATGTACAAATTTGACAGAGCCACATCAAAGTTTTGACTTCCCAGAGTTCCAAATAGTACAAATGTAAAATACAAAAGGTAAAATTGAGATAAAATCAAACAAAATACAGCTATATACAATAAAAAGCAGGTGTGGCTTTAGGCGTTTTTTTCTTTTCCTTTTTAGTAACGACACTGAAATAGTTTATGTACAAAATTTGAGAGCTACATCAATGCTTTGACTTACTTAGTTCCAAATAATGCAAATGTCAAATACAACAGGTAAAATTGAGATACATCAAACAATATACAACTATATACAATCAAGGCAGGTGTTTGTTTGTTTTTTATCTGTGCCACTCCTTGAAACAGTTTCTGTCCACGATGAGACAGAGAGCCACATCACAGCCCTAAATATCTCTCCCTATCTCCACCTCTCTATTTCACTGCCTCCTACTCGTCCACAAACTCTCTAAACTGCTCAAAAACTCGCTAAATATCGCTAAAAAACTCACTAAATATCACTAACCTACTTTCTCCGTGTCTCTCTCTCTCTCTGCTCGCCAAACTCCTCCTGCATTTTTTTCAAATTTCTCCCGCGGTTGACTTCCGATCATACGCAGTCTCCCCCCCCCCCCGACACACAGCCTGTAGAGTATATCTATGCTGTAGAGGACAGCCAGCACATTCTGGCATTTTTTACCGTTTTCTGATATAACGAAAAATGGCGAAGATATTGAAATAAATGCAGCCTCTCTGTGCCATCCCGCGGACCTTACGCACGTCCGCGATACGATGTATGATTTTTTTTTTTTAAACTTTAAACGATCATATCTCCTGTTTTACTTGGTCTATCGACATCAAACCAAAACTAGGAAAGAGTTTGAAGCCTGCACTTTCATATAAATGTGCCTGCATCGCTCTACGTGCGCTATACACTGTGCAGTGACGTAATGAGGTGGTCACATGATTTGATCACGCCGGCGTGATCGTCGGCTTCTAAGGGTTAATGCCAAACGTTCTTCTTCGCTTCGATGAATAAAATGCGGGCGCCTCGCCTGGGCTCTGCGCGTTCACCTGTAGGGCGTGGTGGGTGGAGACTGGGTGTTAGCCTCTGCTGGAGAGATCAGGAAGTGGGTCTGGTCTGCAAATCTTCTACGTCACAACCGGCACGGAATCTGAATGGCTTACCAGAGACTAGCGGCAAAATAGGGGTACGGCCACTGCGGCGCACGCGAAATGGACGTGGTTGTTGTTTTTAACACTGTGGGGGTTTGTACGCACCCCGAATTAAAAAATATTAGTGTAGAAGAGCTGGAAAAGTGATTTTTGCATAATATGTCCCCTTTAATTATGTTCTGCAGGAGGGAGAAATCCCTCCTTCATGGAGGGAGGCTACAATCTCCCAAAAGAGGGGAAAGATAGACGAGAATGTGGAAATTATTGACCAATTAGGGTTCTCAACTTAGACTACAAATTATTCACCTCTATTCTTGCCCGCAGATTGGAGATCTTGCTGCCCGACCTCATTAATTTAGACCAGACTGGCTTTATACACCATAGACAAACAACCGATAACATCAGAAGAATATTACACATCCTAGGACAAATACAAAATGACAAAACTCAAGCAATAATAGGGAGTCTAGATGCTGAGAAAGCTTTTGATTCTGTCAGATGGGCATTTCTGTGTAAGGTGCTGGGGAAGTTTGAATTTCAGGATAGGTTTATCAGAATATTCCAGGCGTTATATGACAGACCCTCAGCCCGAATCAAGGTCAATGGTGATTTATCAGAGGCTTTTATTCTGAAACGAGGGTGTAGACTGCGCAATCTCGCACCTCCTCTTCAATTTATTTATAGAGGTACTAGGCCAATCAATTAGACAAAATCAAAATATTAAGAGCATCATACTAACGGGAGTTGAACATAAGGTAGCAATGTTCGCTGATGATGTGCTGGTTTGCCTGGGAGAACCAGAGAGCTCATTTAGTGAATTGATGTCCACTTTGAGAGATTTTGGTAAGCTATCTGGTTATGAAGTTAACATCTCAAAAACCCAGGTGATGACACTTAACTATACTGCCCCCGTGACTTTACGTGAGAAATTCAAGGTAAATTGGGAAAATTAAAATATTAAGTATTTAGGGATACATCTGACTAAAGATCTCGCAGGGCTCTTCCGAGCAAATTATGAGCCAATATCTTTAAGTATAAAAGCAGACGTACATAGATGGAACCTGGTACCCTTCCTGAGTCTTAGTGCGAGGATAAGTGCAATCAGGACGAATGTGTTGCCACGCCTACTTTACCTTTTTAGGAATTTACCTATAGAGGTGGGTGAAAAGCAATTTAGGGAGACAAATGGATCTCTAGATTTATCTGGCAGGGCCAGAAACCAAGGATTAAATATGCCACCCTTCAATTACCAAGGAAAGTGGAGGGCTGGGTCTCCCCTGCCTAAGGAATTACTACAAGGCTGCACAGATAGCCCCCCTTTTATACTGGTGTAATGAAACATATATTGCCAAATGGAAGGAGCTGGAGTCCAATTTATCAACTCAGTTCCCCATCCAAGCTGTAATAGTGGATACGGGCTTAATATGCCAGTTGGAAAAGCAGGGGAACCCCTGGTTGAACCACACGCTTGGACAATGTATGGTCTCACGACATTCATTGCACTTACACAAAAAAACACTGTACTCAATACCTGAAAGGTATGGATGTTTATTTTTGTGACAGCGGCAGCAGGGAACCCCCCCCCCAGTTTTGTATTATTTGCTCTACTATTTCTTTGTCAATATGGCCTGAAGAGGAGAATTGTGCTCCCACAGATGCTGCTCTAGCATAAAGGCCTATTCACACAGGGGGATGTAAGCGCTGCGGAACGGCTGCGCCCGCGGTCACCGAAGCTGATCGCTGCCACTCTAATCAATGAAACCATTCACACAGGGCGCACCGCGGAACGTCTCAGCAGCGTCCCAGCAGCGACTCTCCGCTCTGCAGCGCTATCATTCCGTAGCACTTCTATTTTCGACGCGAGCCGTTGCTAAACCGCGTGAATCTCAACAGAGCAGATTACACCAGACGGGAAATCCGACACAGAATCAGCGCAATACACTTCCGCCCCCTTTCAAAATAAAACACGATACGCAGTTCATGTAGCCTATCACAACTTCACATCAACATTACGTCATGACCGGTGCCACCAGGTCAGCAGTCAATCGATCAAAGGGTCTTAACATGAACGACGAGAGACTAATTGTTGAAGTGGAACAACACACAATAATTTATGACACAACAGATCATTTTTATAATCTCTTCCACGTCGGAGAAGCAAAGTAAGCTGTTTGTTGTTGTTTACTTTATACACAGTTTATCGCGGGGTGTCGCGTACGTTCAGGATTCTCTCGTGATCTCGCTCTCGTTACGCTGCCGTCACGCGCCTGGTGTGAATTGATGCCGGGCAGAGGATGGAGCAAAACCGTGGCGCAGCCGTTCCGCTGCGCTTACGTCCCCTGTGTGAATCCCCAGAAAGTCATTTATAGTTTATATTGCTACAGGAGAGTGGGATATGCAAAGGTCAAACAGAGTCTGACCCAGGATTTGTGACTGTACATTCTTTGGAGCTATAAGCCCTTATGGCTGATGTTGTACTTTCTCTGTACTTAAAACAAAACTGGAATGGCACTAATGTTTAGCCCTACTGCTGATGGCATGTGGATGTACTTCTCTGTCCGTTCCAAATAAAGGTACAATTAAAAAAAAAAAAGAAGAGAGGGCGAGTGATTATCGCAACCCTAGTGCAACCAAATATTACAAAGAAGTTTTATGTCTGTGCAGTACTGGTTTGCCAACAAATGAATTGTCCTTCAACTTAACCCATAAAGGGTTCTAACTTTAATATCAGTGTTCTCCATTAATTACCCAGAATGTGGCAACCCCCCACAGTCTAATTTATCTTGCCATAGTCTCATTATGAACCAGAAATATTTAAGACTTCTCATAACAACATTATGCCATTGCTTCAGCAAGATATCTTTCAGATGACATGCACAGCCTTTGTGGAGACCAGTCAGTCCAAACAGTATATTGGTGTGATGTCACACATAATTTTACAACAACAGTGATAATCTGGTGACTCAGTCAAGGTTTAGTTATGACTCTCAAACAATGCAAAATGGAAATCAAATTGATTGACACTGCCAACTGACAAAAGATAGGATTTTAGGAGTTTATTTTCTGTAGCTAACTACTAATTATCTGGCAGCAAAGCCAAAGCTCAGTAATATTCAGGCTTTTTTCTACATTGTCTATTTACTTGATCCAATCAAAAGATACCATGAAAGTAAGCAAAGAAATGAAAGAAATATATATTAATTACCCTACTGCTTTATTAAAGACCAACTTCTCAGCATACACTCACCGCCACTTTACTTTATTTAGGTATATATATATATATATATATATATATATATATATATATATATATATAGTAAGTACACCAGTTCAATTGCTTCTTAACACATTTAAGCATCTAGACGTGGTGAAGAAAGTGACTTTGAAACTGGCATGGTTGTTGGTGCCAGACGGGCTGGTCTGAGTATTTCAGAAACTGCTGATCTACTGGGATTTTCACACACAACTAATGTCTGTTGGTCAACTGTTCCTGTGTAGCAGGAAGCCTGGCTGGTTGAGGGAAAAGGATCCAGCATAGCTGGTGTCCCTGGGTCACAAGAAGCTTGGCTGGTTGAGGGAGAAGGATCCTGCATCGCTGATATTTCTGGGTCACAGGAAGCCTGTCTGGTTGAGGGAGAAGGATCCTGCATCGCTGGTATTTCTGGGTCACAGGAAGCCTGTCTGGTTGAGGGAGAAGGATCCTGCATCGCTGGTATTTCTGGGTCACAGGAAGCCTGGCTGGTTGAGGGAGAAGGATCCTGCATAGTTTTTGTTTTTGGGTCACAAGAACCCTGGCTGGCAAGGGGAGAACTAGACATGGGGCCCGAAAGAGGAGGCACAGTGGTAGAAGCTGCAGCATGGGAAGCAGCCTCTATCACCCTCCTGACACCCTCTTCGATTGCTGCATCATCCACCTCGTCAAGATGTGAGACCATTGGTGGTGTGGGTTTCGAGGCACGTAGGAGGGCCAGTTCTCTCGCAATGTATCTGTCCTTCGCTTTCTGGATGTACAGTGTAACCATTGGCTTCTGCAAAAAAAAGCAGAACGTACATTTAGTAAATCATTTCATTCTGTCTGAAAAAAGTTACATTATTGATATCTCATTAACTTTAGCATCATGCATGTACTTAACCAGCAATATTGTTTCTGTGGGATTTGTAGCACTAAATAAATACAGCATTTCTGAATCTATATTAACCACACAAGGATCAAATGAAGACCACAGACCCACCACACAGCAAGGAAGAACAAGAAGCACAACAAGGACCAAAGTTGCTGGGTTTAAGATCTCAACATAACTCAACAATACACATAAATCACACAGAGGGACTACCTTCAGGCTGTGGATCCTTTGCAGATGCTTGTCGAGTCGGTTAATATATTTAGACTGGCAGAACGCACTGGGCAGTCCAGATTTGCACGAAAACTGGAGAAGCAAGAAGAGTCTTTGATTTAGTAGTAGAAAAAATGTTTGTAAGAAGTGTGAAATGAAACAAAGTACTAAGAAAATATGCACACATTTCTTTGTAACGTGTGACAACTTAACACTTAAAAATGTGAAAAAAAACATATGACACTTGCTAATACAGATTATTCATGACCTGCCTTGCATCTATTTTTTGAGAGACTTTTGCAAAATCAGTTGTAGCCTCATACATCACAGACCGATATTTACATTTGCATTACGTTATTTGTTACTGAAAAAAGCACTTTTATTACAGTGATTATTTAAAAGCAACAACTTACTATACAACACTGATTAACAATAGTGTTTTGGACCCTATTCACTATTCACTATTGATAGTGAAAAAGCACCATAAGAAGCCTCTTTAAGAGCATCCTGAAGAGGAAACAGGACACTTACTGTCGATGAGAAAACTTGCTCAGAAGACTCAACTCTGTTTTGTTGACCACCTTTTCTGTGCTTCTCAGGTGCTGAACTATATCAGCATACAGTTTCCCACAAATGAGACACTTGTGCTTGCACCTCTCATACTGCTTGTTTGGAGGGCTGCAGTCAGAAGATTCCTGTTGCTGTGGTCCTGCTGTCTGAGGCTCATCATCAGGTTCCTGTACATGGACACAAAAATACTGCTCGTCGAAGCCCAATAGTAGATATTGGTGAATGGATTACAAAGATAATCTCTGACCTGTTTCCATCATACCCCATGATATTTGCCATACACATACATTCTAGAGTTTAATATTATTAGGGCCACGGGGCGAGCACTGGCCCCTACAGCTATAGCTGCAGGGACCAGTGCTCGGGGCTTATTGTTATACTGTGGATTTCTTTTTATCCTTTCCTCTTCCAGACACAATTTCGGTTCGCTTCTTCTCCTACAATTAGAAGAGTTGTAGGACAAATTATATATCAAAACATGCGTCTTGATCGGGATCAGTGTGCTATTACTTTTCTTCACAGAATACGAATTTCGAATATCAAATACGAATCTCATCATAATGTACACACTCCGGCAGTAGCCCCCCGTGGCCCTTTCAAAATTTCCCCAGAGGAAATTTTCTAGTTACTTTAATTATCTGGGTGTAAGTTTATGCTTTCTTTACTTTATAAAATAATATTTCCCACATTCCTGGGTAAATTCGTAAATTTAGTTTCCTTTTATTCTTGTTTATCTTATGCAAACAATGAATCGATCCATAATGTCATGATTTGGTCGTTTTGATCTTCTGTTTAATAAACGTATTTAAGCTTTTTATTCTTGCATTTGGGTCCTGTTCCATTGTGTTTCCTTAATCGGACATGACACATCATCTCAACTGAACCCTGAATTTTGTAACCTATTGCACAACTAAGATGATACACTGATTTGTTTTGTTTTTTACAAATTGTATATTTTCTCTTCCTGTGACAAAAAATAAAAATAAAGTTACATTTTAAGTTACATTTTTAAAAATTTCAGACCAGTAAAATCTGCAAAAGTAATTCCTGCTGTTCTAATACCTTCATGCTGTGATCTATCAGGGAAAAATCAGCTAATAAAAACAACAATTTAAAACCCAGCCTGTTTAGAGGGAGCCTGGGTATATTTAAATGCAAGTAACAGGTTGTAAAATGTTATTTAAGCTATTTTAAGCACGTTTTAGCTAAGCTTATTTAAGTAAAACATGCTAATGAATACTAATAAAGTGCAACAAAAACAACAAGCAGTCATTCATTGCCCAGACTGCACAGATATCCAACATGTCAGTATTTTTGGATTTTACCTGATTGCTGGTTGCTGCAACACCTCTGTCTATGATTCCTCCTCAACTTGTCTCTTCCTCTCTCTCTCTCTCTCTCTCTCTCTCTCTCTCTCTCTCTCGCTCTTCCTGCCCTTCACACAGGAGGACATGGGTCTGCTCTGATTGGCTAAAAAGTTAATGACTGCACTGATTGGCTGCTCCAGTGTGTTGGTGATGTTGTGGATTTTCTTCACTTTTCTGAACTGTTACTCTTTTTCTAGCTAAAATGTTGTTCAGATGTGGATTTGTGGCCCATTTTGGTCTCTTTTGTAGATAAAGTTTTAATGTTTGAAATCTCTGAGCTATGATTGGCAGAGGTGGAGGTAAAAGTTCTGGCAGTGAATCTGTCCATTTTGTCTGTATAGTAATAACTGAGGACCCACTTTTTGCAGTAAAAGATTAAAACTTGTCTTATGTATTTTTTATGGAACCAATCAATTTTAAGTTTTTATGGCTTTTTTTAGGATTTGTTTAGTATTTTGGCTGTGACTGAACTAAAAGAAATTACACTTGAAGACCTAAAAGTGATTCTTAATGCAATATTTCACAAATGCATGGGGTGTCCGAAAACTTTTTCCACCACTGTAGGCCTGTACACCAAGTTACACAGGCGCCTTTGTTTTCAAAGAATCAGCTTGAAGCTGTGGCCAAGGTCATGCAAAGGATGCAAGCAAGTGATGGGAGAAAGTAACAGAGACAATGGAGCCTAAGACCATAGAAAGACTCCAAACATGGTGCAGGTGAGATAGTATAGGGAGGATCTTTCAACAGGGCGATGTCTTCTGTGGATGGATGGTTCGTGTGCCAAGAGGCTGAGACCAGCCTGTGCACCAACGAAGGAAGAGCTATGTCTAAACCACGGTTTCTTCCCACCAGTTTAGCCAATCATAATAATCAATGTTGACTTGTAATTTGCATGCTGCACATCATATAGTGAATATGTGTTAACAATCTTTATCCTTTTCTGGGAGGCTGGATACAGAGTAACAGCGATCCGCTGACTGTGTTTTTCCAAACAGAAAAGGTCCATGATCATGTACTTTTAATAATCCAATTTGAAAATAAATAGTTAAGAGCATGTCATAGTTTGTCTTCTCTCAAATAAACGAACACGTTTTCCTGACAGTACTTACCCACGGATTCTAGCGTGGTTGCTCAGGAAAAGAAGGTCAACATTCGGGATTGATGAGTCTGCCATGTACTCTAGAAAATCCCGAACATGTTTGGCTCGCTGCTTGGCGTTTTCAGACGTTTTCCTACTGGGTTTGGCACCTTCTGTGTGGCCCCTAAACAGAAAGATTAAAACTTGTAAAAATTCTGATACTATGTATTCTGCTATTAAGTAGAACACTACTGTAATATTATAGAGCTGAGGCAATTATGAACCCAATTTTCTGTAAAGCTGTCTCTCCATATTTAACATGGGTCAAATAAATTCATTTGACATAATCAATAAAAAATGTATTGCATCATTTACAGAATATGCTTTGGAATATTTTAGATACTTTGTGTATTTATTACTACTCCCCCTGGGATATTGTAGGATTTTTTAGATTGTTGTCGCTTAAAATGCCTGATTTACCTGATGTGGAACTGGAGCTTTTCAAAAACGTGTTGAAATTGTGATATTTGTAGGCTTTGTTTTCTTTACATCACAGAAGAAAGGGTATTTTAAACAATCTCACATTCTTGTAATCAACACCATATGACATGAAAATAATATTGTGTATGTATGGGGTCTGGGGGCCAAGAGGATACCTTTCACTCTCTCACTCTCTCTCTCTCTCTCTCCGCCAAACTGGTGTGCTGAGGTCTAATATGTATGTTCCCATATACAGTCCTGCCCTAACTGTAACACTTCTGTTTTACAGTGAAACCCAGGCAGTGCAATCTGAATCTGCAGCCCACCAATCCAAGTATGTCATTATGCTTGTGCATCAACATTGCTGCCTCCCAGGATATTTCACCGGGCTATGGACTGTTGCCATGATGATATTATGCGCTCTTACCCCAGAACAAGCTTATTCTCTAAAAATAACATCTGACAATAATCACTATTATGGAACTAGAGATCGAAGTGTGTCTCTCAACTGTGAGTTCACCCTTGATTCTGAGGATTTGGAAAATTTGGACATAGAGTGGAACATTGTGCCACCAAACAGGCAGGAAGATGACAAACGTATACTCTGGTATGTTCAAAGTATCATTCAATTTATATGCCCCTTTAAAGAACAGGATCTACTTTACATCTCCTGAGCCCCAAGACGGTGATGATTCTCTAAGCATCACTGACCTTAAGCTTACAGATTCTGGAACATACCAATGTAAGGTGAGATACCTAGCAAGAGAACAGATTAAAGACATTCTTCTGACTGTAATGGAGAGGCCAGACAAACCGGTATGTTACATGGATGATGAAGCTGTGTTAGATACAAATACAGTCAGGTCCATAAATATTGGGACATCGACACAGTTCTAATCTTTTTGGCTCTATACACCACCACAATGGATTTGAAATAAAAATGAACAAGATGTGCTTTAACTGCAGACTTTCAGCTTTAATTTGAGGGTATTTACATCCAAATCAGGTGAACAGTGTAGGAATTACAACAGTTTGTATATGTGCCTCCCACTTTTTAAGGGACCAAAAGTAATGGGACAAATTAACAATCATAAATCAAACTTTCACTTTTTAATACTTGGTTGCAAATCCTTTGCAGTCAATTACAGCCTGAAGTCTGGAACGCATAGACATTACCAGATGCTGGGTTTCATCCCTGGTGATGCTCTGCCAGGCCTCTACTGCAACTGTCTTCAGTTCCTGCTTGTTCTTGGGGCATTTTCCCTTCAGTTTTGTCTTCAGCAAGTGAAATGCATGCTCAATCGGATTCAGGTCAGGTGATTGACTTGGCCATTGCATAACATTCCACTTCTTTGCCTTAAAAAACTCTTTGGTTGCTTTCGCAGTATGCTTCAGGTCATTGTCCATCTGCACTGTGAAGTGCCGTCCAATGAGTTCTGAAGCATTTGGCTGAATATGAGCAGATAATATTGCCCGAAACACTTCAGAATTCATCCTACTGCAGTCACATCATCAATAAATACAAGGGAACCAGTTCCATTGGCAGCCATACATGCCCACGCCCTGACACTACCACCACCATGCTTCACTGATGAGGTGGTATGCTTTGGATCATGAGCAGTTCCTTTCCTTCTCCATACTCTTCTCTTCCCATCACTCTGGTACAAGTTGATCTTTGTCTCATCTGTCCATAGGATGTTGTTCCAGAACTGTGAAGGCTTTTTAGATGTTGTTTGGCAAACTCTAATCTGGCCTTCCTGTTTTTGAGGCTCACCAATGGTTTACATCTTGTGGTGAACCACTCTGGTGAAGTCTTCTCTTGATTGTTGACTTTGACACACATACACCTACCTCCTGGAGAGTGTTCTTGATCTGGCCAACTGTTGTGAAGGGGTTTTTCTTCACCAGGGAAAGAATTCTTCGGTCATCCACCACAGTTGTTTTCCGTGGTCTTTCGGGTCTTTTGGTGTTGCTGAGCTCATCGGTGCGTTCTTTCTTTTAAGAATGTTCCAAACAATTGATTTGGCCACACCTAATGTTTTTGCTATCTCTCTGATGGGTTTGTTTTGATTTTTCAGCCTAATGATGGCTTGCTTCACTGATAGTGACAGCTCTTTGGATCTCATATTGAGAGTTGACAGCAACAGATTCCAAATGCAAATAGCACACTTGAAATGAACTCTAGACCTTTTATCTGCTCCTTGTAAATGGGATAATGAGGGAATAACACACACCTGGCCATGGAACAGCTCAGCAGCCAATTGTCCCATTACTTTTGGTCCCTTAAAAAGTGGGAGGCACATATACAAACTGTTGTAATTCCTACACTGTTCACCTGATTTGGATGTAAACCCTGTGTACCCTCAAATTAAAGCTGAAAGTCTGCAGTTAAAGCATATCTTGTTCATTTTTATTTCAAATCCATTGTGGTGGTGAATAGAGCCAAAAAGATTAGAATTGTGTCGATGTCCCAATATTTATGGACCTGACTGAATAAGGCTCAGATGCAAATCCTCACAAGGCACTCCGCCGCTTAAATACAGATGGGCAAAGCTCAGCGTAAACCGGATGCTGGATCCAGATGCCTTTGTTGATACTCCAGAAGGGGACTTATACTTGCATAAGATCACAGAGAGGGACTCTGGAACATACCGCTGTACCGTCCAGAACCTTGTGGGTATGGAAGACTGTGAGCTTATACTCAAAATCACATCTCCATCAACAGTGATTGACGGACATGGACCTATAGCAGGAACTACAGCTGGAATTACAGCAGGAGTGGGTATGGAAGACTGTGAGCCTGTACTCAATATCACATCTCCATCAACAGTGATTGACGGACCTAAAGCAGGAACTACAGCTGAAATTACAGCAGGAGTGGGTATGGAAGACTGTGAGCCTGTACTCAATATGACATCTCCATCAACAGTGATTGACGGACATGGACCTATTGCAGGAACTACAGCAGGAGCTATTGTTGCTGTGCTCATTACTGTAACGCTCACCCCAGTCATTTACTACCGCCACAGAAAAAGGCATGGAAGGTTAAGGAGGAATCCATGGGCTCAGAGAAACTCATGCAACTATTGGCCTATAAGAATAGAACAGGTGAGGAAGGTTCAACGAAAGAAATCTGCACATGTAAGAGTGTTTTGGTCTTTTGTGCCAACAGAATATTCTTTCATACTGCGCTCATCATTGCAGCTCAGGTGTGAGGAAGAAGAAAAACCGTATGAGGTAATGGAGACTACCGACCCTGCGAGTAGCTGACATATTCATGTCTCTGTTTTATGATTAACTGTATGCTGTTTAGGATGCTGTACATCACTGTAAACTCTGGAGTCATCTAGTCATTAAGCAAAACCAGTGGTTAGTATACATTTCATAGTGTGGCAGCTGGAAACCTTTGAATGTAATTCTGTTGAATAACAGGACCATCTCAGCATTTAAAGTGTGAGTAAAACCCCAACATCTATCTATCTGTCCCTTTAATAAAAAAATCTCATGATTTGTCTCCAGGTGCTGTCCTCCTCTGCAGAGGACAATGAGAAGAATGCATCTATTGAGGAGGGTCTGACAGCCTGTGTTGAAGCCAAGGCAAGGAGTATTAAGCTTGGTTTAGTGATGTGTATAGACAGTAAAGAGGATTTCTGGCCATGACCTCTAAATCACAAAATCTACTCTTTAGGATTTGTGCTCCTCACAGATAGAAAAATCAGAGGACAATGGATCCGTGGGAAACAGAGATCAGGTTGATACTGAAGGACCGGTGAGTGGAAGTAAACTGGTTTAATTTTGTGTGCATGAAATCAAGTCACACATGAGCCAATATCTGTCTGTTCCCCATCTTAAGGAGCCATGTTCCTTGCACACAGAAGATGAGATTGATGTTGAAGGACAGGTGAGTGGAAGTAAACTGGTTTAATTTTGTGTGCATGAAATCACGTCATACATGAACCAATATCTGTCTGTTCCCCATCTCAAGGAGCCATGTTCCTTGCACACAGAAAATGAGAAAAATGCATCCCACGTGGAGGTCACGACAGCATTGTGAAACAAAGGTGAGCAGTATGATGAAGGTTTTAGTGCTGTTTACTACATTACAGATATATTGGAAAACAACATCTTTTTGCATCCTTTTAGGAGCCATGTTCTTCAGAGGAAGAAAAGTCCAAGGATGAAGAATCCCTTAAAGTTCTGTGTTCATTAACATAAATATAAGACCGGTTTATATATGAACCTTTACCTCAAAATAGTTCAGATTAGGTCACAAAGGAGAACAGGATGTCCAGGGGACACATCCATTAGGACACAAGTTCCTAAATATAATTTTGATGATTTCATGTTTGTTCGGAGTTTGTCTCAACATCTTTACTCAAAGTTATTTGAAATGTATGGACTTGTCCGAAATTGATTAAAGACACAGTCAGGAGGACAGGATGTCCAATTGCCATGTCCTTGAGGACAGAATAAATGTTCTTGAATATATAAAAGTTTTTCATGAAGAATTCATGTTTGTTTAAAGTCTTGGGTGGGTGTTGGGTGTTTTAGCCTTTAGATACTGAGAAAGTGGTCTTCAATGATCTCATGAATGTTGGAGTCATACTTTACTAGTTACTTACTGTTGTGTGAGACAAAATGGTCATGACTGTATCTCCATACACCAATATTTGGCCAAACAGGTCTCAGTCATTCTGTAGCCAACTTTGCATTTTTAAAAAGGGTCTCAAAGGTACAAGTTGGGTGTTTTAGCCTTTAGATGCTGGGAAAGTGGTCTTCAATAATCTCATGAATGCTGGAGTCATGACTGTATCTCTATAAAGCATATTTGGCCAAAAAGGTCTCAGTCATTCTCTAGCCAACTTTGTATTTTAATAAATAAAGGGTCTCAAAGGTAAAAGTTGGGTGTTTTAGCCTTCAGATCATGGGTCTCAAACTCACTAATGTTAGTGCAGCCCGCAAGTTTTATGCAAATGGCACTTTGCCACGTTGCGTGAGCTGGAGCTGAACGAACCTACAAATCACAGTGGGGTATATGGCTCCTGGGGGCGGGCCATCGGCCGGGCTCGATGCAAGCAGAGAAACATTTCACAACAACTATGGTGGTGCCTGTGTAACATCGCATAGCCGTAATAGAATTATTACTTCTTATTGTGTTTGAAATGAGCATGTTTGACTTCGAGTTGGACGAAGTCAATGTTACCGGCATTGGATTCGACGTCATGCGGATCGTATTTTGTTCTTCCATCTGTTGAAATGGGCTGATTTGTTTGAAAGTTGAAGGCGATATGATCAGATTAACGACCAACACTGATGTTCCATTGACCACGTCACCGAGGTGAGTGGTCCGCCGACGGGGCCACTCAGCCTGCTCCTGCCCGCCGTCCCGCGTCAGGGTCGATGGTCCGGGCTAGGCTGGAGCCTCATCAGGAGTCTATCCGCCTCGGTGATCGGTGTTGGTGAGGATGTACAACGCCATGAGCTTAGCAGCACCTGCCATGGAGTTATTATAGAAAATAATAGCCAGTAAGACATAGCCAGACATCCTGCCTGGTTTCTGTACCGAAGAAGGCACGTCCCAGCACCTCCAACAACTACCGACTGGTGGCGCTGACGTTCCACCTGATGAAGTCTCTGGAGAGGCTGGTCCTCTCACTTCTTTGGCCCCTGGTCAGCTCATCACTGGACCCTCTTCAGTTTGCCTACCAGCCAAAACAAGGAGTGGAGGACGCCATCATCTGCCTGCTCCACTGCGCCTACACCCATCTGGACAGACCAGGAAGCACTTTGAGAATCATGTTCTTTGACTTCTCCAGTGCGTTCAACACCATCCGGCCTGCCCACAGTATGTCAGACTGCAGATCTGTGTGTCTGATACTGTGTTCAGCAGCACTGGGGCACCACAGGGAACTGTTCTTTCCCCGTTTCTGTTCACCCTGTATACCTCGGACTTTCAGTTCCTCTCTGAGACCTGCCACCTGCAGAAGTTTTCGGACGACTCTGCAATCGTTGGCTGTGTCAGTGAGGAGAAGGAGGAGGAGTACAGGGGAGTCGTGGACTCCTTCGTCGAATGGTGTGCGACCAATCATCTGCATCTCAACACCACCAAGACAAAGGAGCTAGTGGTGGATTTCTGTAGGAGGAAATCTGCCCCCACACATCTCCATCAACGGTGTGACTGTGGAGGTTGTCCAGGATTACAAATACAGTGGAGTACAGCTGGACAAATGACTGGACTGGGCCAAGAACACTGAGGCTGTGTACAAGAAGGGCCAGAGCCATCTTTTTGGGGTTGTATACTGGGGAAGGCTGGCTCCGTCCTGGGGGTCCAACTGGACTCTTTGGTGGTGGTGTCTGAGAGGAGGATGCTGTGCAAACTGCATAGTATCCTGGACAACAGTACTCACCCTCTCCACCAGGTGCTAACCTCACACAGAAGCACCTTCAGCAACAGACTTGCGGAGGACTTTTGGAATGATGGTGTTGAACGCTGAGCTGAAGTCCACCAACAGGATCCTTGCATAGGTCCCTGGGGAGTCGAGGTGTTGGAGGATGTAGTGCAGGCCCATGTTGACTGCATGCTCCACTGACCTGTTTGCAGTCGGCAAACTGCGGGGGGTCAAACAAGGGTCCTGTGATGTCCTTCAGGTGAGTCAACACCAGTCTCTCAAATGTTTTCATGACTACAGACATCAGGGCGACGGGTCTGTAGTCATTCAGTCCTGAGATGGAGGGTTTCTTTGGGACCGGGATTATTGTTGAGTGTCTGAAGCAGGAGGGGACTTCACACATCTCCAGTGAGCCGTGTGAAGATGGGGGACAGCTGGTCAGCGCAGACTTTCAGACAGGAGGGTGAGATGTTGTCTGGACCTGGAGCCTTCCTGGTCTTCTGTCTCCTGAAGAGCTGGTACACATCCCCTTCACAGATCCTCATTCATGGTGGGGGGTGAGTGGGGAGGGGTGAGGGTGGAGCAGGGGGTGGTGATGGTTGTCTGGTGTCAGGGTCAGAGCGGGTGAATAGAATAGAATAGAATAGAATATCCTTTATTCATCCCACAGTGGGGAATTTCCACTTGCAGCAAGAGGATAGAAGAATAATAAATAAACATTAATAAATAATATCACAGAGTTCCTCCCACACAGTCGTCTCAAAACAGTCCCTCAGAGCCTCTTCAGTCTCCTCAGACCATCTTCTGACTGTGCGGGTCACAGCTGGTTGTCTGTGCACTAAGGGTTTATACATACGCAGGAGATGAACCAGGATGTGGTCTGATCTCCCCAAGGGAGGGAGAGGTGATGATGAATATGCCTCCTTGGTGTTGGCATAAAATAAGTCCAGTGTTTTTTTGTCTCTGGTGTGGCAGGTGATATACTGGGTAAATTTGGGCAGAGTGGAGGAAGGAGAGGCATGGTTGAAGTCCCCAGAGATGAGGAGGAGGGCCTGTGGGTGCTGTGTCTGCAGCCTGCTCACAGCTGAGTGCAGGACGTCACAGGCTGCATCACCATTAGCAGAGAGGGGAATGTACACTGCTACCACCAGAACATGTGAAAATTCCCTGGGCAGATAGTACGGTCTCATGTTAACAGCTAACAATGTCCTTACAGCACAGCTGCTCTTTGACAGTGATGTGCCCGGGGTTACACCATCTATCGTTGACAATCACAGCCAGCCCCCCTCCTTTCTTCTTACCGCTCTCCTGTGTCCTGTCAGCGCGCCACAAATTAAATCCCTCCAGAGAAACGATCGTGTCCAGTGTTAGTGAGTTCAGCCATGTCTCCTTAAACACCATGATGCTGCACTCACGATATTCCCTCAGGTGCCAGGTCAGCACCGTTAACTCGTCCATCTTGTTGGGAAGAGGTGGCTTCCCAGTTCACGGAGGAGCAGAAAGCTGGCGTGGCTTATTACATGGCCCATTCCACACCCATGGCCAATGTGCACTATTGCATGAAGACCATAGATAATGTCGTGGACACCTGCACCCTGCTCAGGAACCTCAGACAGTATGTGCCATCATCTGAAACGCACGTCAGTCGACCACTGTGTCTGTTGGTGCATGTGTTTGTCAGTGTTTAACCTTTGACCTGTTCAATCTTACAGCTCCTCTTCTGAGGATTCAGGTGAGGAGAGGAGTGACCGGGCGCCGAAGCAAGGAAGAGAAGATGCAGACGACGGGGAGACTGGAGCTGAACAGGACCTTGCAGCTTTCCTACAGGCCTTTCCACTTAATCTGACTGGCCAGCCACCAACCAAGAAGCAGAGGGCCGATGCTGGCTTTCCTACTGACACAGTCTTCTATGACAGGTGGAGGGCTCTTCAGTATGGCCAACGGGAGAAACATCTCCTGTGTAAGTGACAATACTTTACTCCACAATCCAAAGTAACACATAGAACTCCCAAGTGTGGACAAGAACTCGAAATTGAATGTTCTGTGTTTGACAGCCAAATGTTCAAGACATCCACGTGTTGTGTATAATATTTTGTCTTTTGGATACTGATCACCTTGACCTTGAATACCGGACCTTGAATATGTGTAATTGTTCAGTGTTTTGTATTTGTCCTTTGTTTTACCCTTTATATTTATAGACAATTTTCATCTTTTAGTACAGAGTTATGAGTTTTGTCCGACAGTGATCACGGGGACAGTAGCCTCAAGACAGGATTTTTATAACTAATTTTATTTCAGGCTAACACTGAGATCTCCCCTCTGTGTTCCATGTAATGTGCATCATAGTGAAAGAGGGAAAGAAGTGGTGCTCTTACATCCCAGCACAAACAATAGATGTGTTACACATGTTTTGTTGTGGTTAATGACTCCTCTGGGTGTGACAGTCCAGCCTCAGATTAGGCAAAATCAGTCGTCTTCTTCTTCTGTGTTGTAAACTTTCTCTCTTTTTCTCACCGCAGTGTCCACCCTCTGCTGTGTGAAGTCAAGTGATGATACTGCTCTAAGTGACCATCATCATCCAGGAGAAGGCAAAACTCATGTGTATTCCCATCTACAAGAAAGACAGATGACATCACCAAACCACCCGAACTACACAGAAGCCGAGAGACTGAATCAATTTCAAAACGTCAAACACAGGCTGACAATTACAGTCAGTGTGTGGCTGATGGGTCTGGCATTAGTGCCTTAGTTTTTTCATAACAAAGCTGACTCTAGCCCATCACTTAACAGCAACATGGTGGAATTTATCGGTCATAACGTTTGTGACCTGTGGGAACAAGGACATGTTAGAACACAGTTGTTTGCCAAAATACTGTGAGCGACAAGTGTTTTATTTGATTTTTTAAAATTTGATCATAATCTTAATCTATTTTTCTATTTATACAATGCGAGACCTTTTGTACTGTCACTGCTCCTACAATTTGATGGAAATAAAAACTTTTATTTAAAAAAACAAAAACTCTTTGCAGCTGTTTCATTTAACTGTAATTTCAGTTGTCTGACTGTAGTCCACATTTCCAGGCATCATATTGTTACTATTTTCTGTGGGTTTTTTGCTCCCAACTGACAAGCTCTAACCTGCAGAGAAGATGAGAAGTTCTGATGACATGATTACTAAGTTTCTATATAGTTTGACCTTTCACCTCCAGGAGGTGAGGCAGCATGTGTTAATGTCCCAGTTCCACATATCTTACAGCCCCTGCAGCACAGGCACAACAAAATATATAAAATAAATAAATATATACAGATATAAAATAATAGATAATGTATACAGATATAAAATATCTACAGATATAAAATATACATAAGTACAATATATACAGATATAAAATATATAATTCCACTCAGCAATGCTTAACTACAAATCCTCAATTTTCTTAATGCTAACCCTCAATTGTCTAATGCCTGGGAACCTGGACAATTTTGCCTCCCTTGGTCTGTGTGCACGCTGCCCCTCCTCTTCATTTGAGTCAAATTGTTCCATTTCTGATCCCTGCTTTTCCGCTGCATCCGTCATGATCATCAGGCACTCAGGGTCGGTGTCTGATTCAAAGGCTTGGGCACGTCTCCTCATCCTTCTGACCCTTGTCTTTCTTTCCTTTGCTTTTCTTCCCTCCCTGCTGCTCTGAAAAGCCGCCTTCTCGTCTTCATTAACTCCTTCTCTCCTTCAGAGAGCTCAGACACAGAGTACGTGCTGTCAGCATACATTGGTTCCTCACCCCCAGAGTCTGAGGTGGAGGCAGGATGCGGGTCCTCCGTTTCCTCCATGAGGGCTTTCATCCTCAGGCTGCAAACCTCCATGGCCTCCTTAATGAACGGAAGAGCACAGTCATATTTTTCTGCCATCGCCAAGTCATGGCACATGACAGCCACAACCCGACCAAACTCATCCTTGGACAGCTGTCTCCGTGCCTTGAAAGGAGGAAATGGATTATAAATTCACTGTCACATACAGATGACAAACAGAGGGTGAACATTAGTCATCAAAATTTTATGTTTGTTTAATTTTTTTAGCATTAAAAAGCCACCTGGGGTGGATCTGACATGACACTTCCAATTTCATCTTTCATATTTAGTAGCATTCCTTCCAGAACCATTACGCTTTCAATTACAGCTTAAAGATTTAGTAATGTTCCTTCCAAAAGCAAGTCTGTGAATATTCTCCGTCATCCAGTTCATAGTTATCTCAAGGAAATCAATTAAACTGAGCTATCTGACCATTTATGCACCCTTTGTATATAATGGTTTCCATCATGCTGACTCCACAGAAAAGTTGGCTGCTGCCTTGAGTCCACTTTGACTTAGTGGACTTAGTTTTCATCTCATTATGTTAACGGGAAGTAACTATAGCATGAATATGAATGAAGGAGGCGGTTAGGCTTTAAAATGTGGATTTGGGGTGCAGAACGGTGGAGTTTTCATTATTGGCAGAATCCTCTCTCAAGTGTCAGCTGTGCTTGAACTGATACTGGCTTGCTGAAATAAAGTTCTCTTTGTGCAACGAAGTCCTGTATCAGCGGAGTCTTTTCTTCACCACCATCACATCTTTGTTCATCATTTTGAAGACGACGGCCTAATAAACTACAAAACGCAACTGGACTTGGTTATAAGTCTTTGATTCTCATACAAGTTTCATCATCATCATCATATATGATGACAAGTTTCGGGTCTGATATCAAAGGCCAAGGCTTCCACATGTTTGCTGGACCCAATGCCAACTCCATTGGTGAAGGCCTGCCTCCCTGCCCTCTGCCCTTTCACCACTGACATAATCAACTCCTCCCTAGCATCTGGTGTTGTTCCCCCCAGTTTCAAAACTGCTTCCATCACTCCCATCTTAAAGAAGCCTGGTCTGGACCCTGATGATCTCAGCAACTTCCAGCTGATCTCCAACCTGCCTTTCCTCATCAAGGTTCTGGAAAAAGCAGTGGCTGCCCAGCTTCACCAACATCTGTCTGACCATGAGCTCCACGAACCCCTGCAATCAGCCTACAGAGCACACCACAGCACAGAGATCGCCCTCATCAAAATAACTAGTGACCTTCTCATCGCTGCAGACTCTGGCAAAATCAGTATCCTCATTCTCCTCAACCTCTCCGCAGCTTTTGACACTGTTTCCCACACAATCCTCCTCAAAAGCCTATCCCATTACCTTGGCATCACCGGTACAGCCCTTACATGGTTTCAGTCCTATCTAGCCAACCGATCTCAGTTTGTCCCCAAAACAGAGCTCATGGTCGTGGCCACAAGTCCAGTGCTCCGGAAGATTGGGGACCTCCTCCTCCACATTGACGGCTGCTCAATTACTCCATCCCACGAAATACACAACCTGGGCATCATCATGGACTCCACCCTCTCCTACCAGTCTCATGTCAAATCCATCACCAGGTCTGCCTTCTACCACCTCAGGAACATCACCCATCTCTGGCCCTCACTCTCTGACTCTGTTGCTGACTCCATCCCGGAACCTGCGGTCCTTGGACATGGGCCTGTTGTCCATTCCTCGCACCAGACTTAAAAGCTTCGGGGACAGAGCCTTCAGTGTGGCTGCACCAACCCTCTGGAACTCCCTCCCTCCCAATATCCACAATGCCCCAACCCTGGACACCTTTAAATCATTCCTCAAAACCCACCTCTTCGCCATGGCCTTTCCCCATCAGTCTTAGCTCAGTCTGTCGCTCAGCCTTTCCTTTGTCTGTTTAGTGTTTCCTTCCCTCTCTCCCTTAATCTGTTCCTTTAACCCAACCCCAAACCCCTGCTAATTCTCATGTAAAGCGCCTTGGGTATTTTGAAAGGCGCTATATAAATACAAGTTATTATTATTATTATTATTATTATGATCATCATCAACACCACTAAGCTATTTTTTAGATCGAGAGTCATAAGACTAAGACGAAGCACACCCAGATGGTGCTCAATTCTACTGAGCATGGATGGCTCTGGAGATTCATCAGACTCCTTTAGCGTGCATATTCAAAAATACCTGTGATATTTCCCAACAATGAGGGAAAAGTGCATTGGAGGCTGGGCCTGGTGTTGAAGGCAGCATGGACCGACACAAAGGAACCTCAGGGAAATTCAATCGAATGCAAATGGACTTGGTTATAAGTCTTTCAAAGACTTTTGGTTCCCTCAAAAAAAATTACACTTCCACTTTCAGCTCCTGGATTTAGTAATGGTCCTTAGACATGAGTAAGGTTATGCTAACACTTAACCCTGATTGATGGTGGAGGGTGGTGGTCACGCTGGAGTGGATCTGGTTGAATGTCACACTACTGGTGAGGCCTGCGTTGCTCCACACCGCATTTAGCAGAAGGCCCAGCTTCCGGTGCTCTTTTCCCTCCATATTATGGAAAACAAGAGGCACTTTTAGGTAGACTCAATTGAGGACTCTGATGAATCTTCGCAGCCACCGATGCTCAGAAGAATCAAGTACCATCTGGGCGTGCCCATATGTGGCCTGGGTCTTGTTACTCTCGATCAAAAATACACATAAAAAATAATGCAACTTGACTTGGTGATGATAATCATATATGATGATGATAAAACTTGTATGAGAGGTGAAACATCTTCAAAGACATAACCAAGTCTAGTTGTGGTCAACTCAATTTCCTTGCCACAAGTAATCATGTTTAACTCACCCACACCATGTAAAAGCCCTCCTTTTCTTCTCGCTCCCAGACCTGCAGGAGCTCTATGGTGGCCCATTGTACCTTTTCCTGTGTTTGCTCTGGAAAAGAAAAAAAATGATTAGTCTTTCATTAGGGGCAGCTGTGGCTCAGGAGGCAGAGTGGTCATCCACCAACTGGAAAGATGGTGGCTTGATTCCCGGGCCCCTGCAGTCCACGCGTCGAAGCATCCTTGAGCAACCCCAATTGCTCCTGGTGGCATAGCCATCAGTACATGCATGAATGTGTGTGAATGGGGTTAATGCTGACTAGAGTTGGACAGCGCTTTGAATGGTCGCAAGGACGAGAAAGGCGCTATCGAAATCTGTCCATTTTTGTATGGCCCACGAAAGCAAGAAAGGAGCCTCCTCTTCTACCTTTGTCATACTTTGGGATCTCCTAAAGCTCTTGAGACTCTTAATGGGTGTTTTGGGACCACAATTAAAGTTGTGCATTAGCTTGACTGAAATCAAATTTAATAATGCAAACTTGTAAATTACAGTCAGAGGGCTTTACAATCTGTCCTTCACCAAAAGAAAAACCCATCAGAAAAAAAAAAATCCCTTAACAAGGAACAGAGATGGAAGAAACCTCAGGAGGGGCCACAGAGAAAGGGTGCCTCACCTAGGTGCAGTAGTACTTACACCTGACATTTCTCCATATTGTTGAGAAAATGAAGGCCCAAGGATTTTCTCTCCCCGGAGATAATCTCCTTTGTGATTCATAATCTATCTATCTATCCATCTATCTATGTCTGTTAGAGAGTGAGTCCTGAACCACCAACGGGATGTATTCTTATAGCACATGAACAGAATTAAGTGCACTCAGCACACTGTGTACATTATAAATTGTCACTGACCTTAAGGTCAAGGTCCAGCCTGGACACCTTTGTGTCATGTATATACACAGAAAACACTATTGTGAGATAACTACTTCTCCAAATGTACTCCCCTGCCAGAGAAACTTTTTTTTCCTCTCAAGCTGAAAGTTTTGTCAGTGATTCTGCACTTCAGTCCTGTGGTGATTTGAAGCCTCTCAGTCTTTTCATCTGCAATACATTTGAATTGTTCCAACAGTTTCAGGCCAATAAAGCCTTTAGTTGACCCTTAGTTGTTTCTAAAGCTACTTCAACCATGACCACACAACATCCCCATATTTTATTGCAAAAACACAAAAAACACCCAACTTTGAGACACTTTATTTATTAAAAATACAAAGTTGGCTAGAGAATGACTGAGACCTGTTTGGCCCAATATGGGTGTATGGTGATACAGTCATGACTTCAGCATTCATCAGATTATTGAAGACCACTTTCTCAGTATCTAAAGGCTAAAACACCCAACTTGTACCTTAGAGACTCTTTATTAAAAATGCAAAGTTGGCTAGAGAATGACTGAGACCTGTTTGACCAAATATGGGTGTATGGAGATACAGTCATGAGACCTCTATTTCACACAACAGGGAGTAACTTCAGTATGACTCCAGCATTCATGAGATTATTGAAGACCACTTTCTCAGTATCTAAAGGCTAAAACACCCAACTTGTACGTTGAGACCCTTTATTAATGATGCAAAGTTGGCTAGAGAATGACTGAGTCACCCTAACCCTAACCCAACACCCACCCAAGACTTTAAACAAACATAAATTCTTCCTCAAAAACTTTTATGTATTCAAGAACATTTATTCTGTCCTCAAGGACATGGCAATTGGACGTCCTTACCTCCTGACTGTGTCTTTAATCAATTTCGGACAAGTCCATATTTCTAATAACTTTGAGTAAAGATGTTGAGACAAACTCCGAACAAACATGAAATCATCAAAATCATATTTAGGAACTTCACTGTGTCCTAATGGATGTGTCCCCTGGACATCCTGTTCTCCTTTGTGACCTAATCTGAACTATTTTGAGGTAAAAGTTCATATATAAACCGGTCTTATATTTATGTTAACGAACACAGAACAGAAGGGATTCTTCATCCTTGGACTTTTCTTCCTCTGACGAACATGGCTCCTGAAAGGATGCAAAAAGATGTTGTTTTCCAATATATCTGTAATGTAGTAAACAGCACTAAAACCTTCTTCATACTGCTCACCTTTGTTTCACAATGCTGTCATGACCTCCTCGTGGGATGCATTTTTCTCATTTTCTGTATGCAAGGAACATGGCTCCTTAAGATGGGGCACAGGCAGATATTGGTTCATGTATGACGTGATTTCATGCACACAAAATTAAACCAGTTTACTTCCACTCACCTGTCCTTCAACATCAACCTTGTCTCTTTTTCCCATGGATCCATTGTCCTCTGATTTTTCTATCTGTGAGGAGCCCAAATCCTAAAGAGTAGATTTTGTGATTTAGAGGTCATGGACAGAAATCCTTTAAAAATAACTATACTGTCTGTTCACATCACTATACCAAGCTAAATACTCCTCACCTTAGCTTCAACACAGGCTGTCAGACCCTCCTCAGTAGATGTATTCTTCTCATTGCCCTCTGAATAGGGAGGCATCACCTGGAGACATATCATGAGATTTTTTTTATTTAAGGGACAGATACATTGATGTTGGATTTTTACTCACACTCTAAATGTTAAGATGGTCCTGTTATTCAACAGAATAACATTCAAAGGTTTCCAGCTGCCACACTATGAAATGTATACTCCAGAGTTTACAGTTATACACAGCATCCTAAACAGCATGCAGTTAATCATAAAACAGAGACATGAATATCTGAACGCTACTCACAGAGTCGGTAGTCTCCATTCTGCAATACGGGTCGTCTTCTTCCTCACACCTGAGCTGCAATGATGAGCGCAGTATGAAAGAATATTCTAACTGTTGGCACAAAAGACCCTTACATGTGCAGATTTCTTTAGTTTAACCTTCCTCACGTGTTCTATTCTTATGTGCCTATCGATGCGTGAGTTTTAGATGTATCTGCTTGAGTAAAGATGTGTGTGAAGGTCCTTAGTCATCCAGGTCATGGTAAAGCAAAGGCTCATCTAAAGTCTGAAGGCAACTGGACTGTTTGAAAATCTTAATGATGTAAACTAAATGTCTAAATAACTATAATTGAAAATATTATTTACATGTCATATGGTGTCAGTGTGAGATTGTTTAAAATACCCTTTCTCCTGTGATGTAAAGAAAATAAAGCCTACAAATATCACTTTTGAAAAAGTTCCACAAAATCAGACATTTTAAACTACAACAATCACAAAAAGCCCACAAAATCCAAGGGGGAGTGGAAATAAATATACAAAGTATATAAAATATTCCAAAGCATATTCTGTAAATGACGTAATACATTTTTTATTGATTATGTCAAATGAGATCTATTTGACCCATGTTAAATATGGAGAGACAGCTTTACAGAAAATTGGGTTCATAATTGCCACAGTTCTATAATATTAAAGTAGTGTGCTACTTAAAAGCAGAATACATAGTATCAGACATTTTACAAGTTTTAATCTTTTACTGCAAAAGTGGGTCCTCAGTTATTACTATACAAAATGGACAGATTCACTCGCGGAACTTTTACCTCCACCTCTGCCAATCATAGCTCAGAGATTTCAAACTACATTAAAACTTTATCTACAAAAGAGATCAAAGTGGGCCACAAATCCACATCTGAACAGCATTATAGCAAGAAAAAGAGTAAAAGTGTGGTGTAATTGTGCAGCATTACAGCAATGTAACAGAAAAAGGAAACAGAAAGTGGGCTACAAACCAGAAATTAACTCTTACCTGCAGAGCTGAATCTTTCAAAACCTGTGCAGATTTAGCAGAACACAATGTAGAAAGATGCAGAAACTTTGAGGCCAGTTCAGAAAAGTGAACAAAATCCACATGACTGACACACTGGAGCAGCCAATCAGTGCCGTCATTAACTTTTCAGCCAATCAGAGCAGACCCATATCCTCCGTGTGTGAAGGGCAGGAAGAGAGCAAAAGTTGAGGAGGAATCATGGACGGAGGTGTGGCAGCAATCAGGTAAAATCCAAAAATACTGACATGTTGGATATCTGCAGGGCTGCCAAGTTTCAGAAAATGACAAGAGTGAGACTCTAGTGACAGGACGCATTCGGGCTTTTTTAACATCGTTTTGGCCTGTTTTAACGTCGATTCATACCTTAAGACTGATGTCCTCACCTACATGTCAGCGGCTTTCCCTTCACTGTGGCCTCCTAATGCTAGTCTTAATTAACCAGAAATTAGAAATGAAAATTGTAACAAGAATTTTGACAAAATACATTTGTTTGTCAATATTTCATTTCAACCAACTCTCCATCATTTAGCTGGGGACATGTCTCATGTTGTAGGTGTTTGTCGCAGATTTTGATGCCGTGATGACAGAGGCAGGGGGCTCCCACTTAAAACACTGTGGCTAGAGGCTCGCCATCTTCACTGTCATGATGGATGATAGAGTTCCCTCAGGAGCCAAACTGTTTCGGGTTTCGGTTTTGTTCAGAGAAAACTCGTTCTGCATCAGCATTTGAATGAGGAAGTACCAAGCAGGAGAACGTCGAGTGGGTTTTGAATGTCGGCGCTGTTGTGTGTGAAAGATAGTTAGAGACGCCAAGACCCGCCTTACGTTGCTTCTGATTGGTTTATATTGCGTGGTGCCTTCTGTGGTTGGTTAGATTTAGGCACAAAGGACTGATGGATTGGTCTGGGATTGGTTATCTCGGTCAGTCAATCAGAGTTACTCGAACTACGGCAAGCCGCGAGGACCAAAGTTTATTATGATGAAAAAAATTTAATGGGGAAATATAAGCGTGAGAAATGTCAAGTGTGGCGTGTGGTGTGAGAATAGGTCAAATTGCGTGACTGTCACACTCAAAGCGTGACGCTTGGCAGCTCTGTATCTGTGTAGTCTGGGCAATGAATGACTGCTATTAAATGGTAATCTAACTAATTACTATTTCCATCATTACAACGCCGTTACCGTTACCAACAGTTAAACGGGGCGCGTTATAAACTAAAGCTACTCATTGAAGCTGTTGTCATCCGAATGGCCGTCAGGCACCAACCTCACTAACTCTCCCCAGGACGCCGGCGTCCTCGCTCCCCTCTCCCTCCTGTTAAATGTTATCTCCCAGGGAAACATGTCATCAAAAATTCAGGTAGCTCTTGACTTTGCAAAAATAACATTTTTCTTATATCTCCTATATATTTTTGCACAAGAGCAGCCTTAATACACATAGTCCAAAATTGCGATGAGCGGAGAGAAGTCATATCTTGCCGTTTTTTGACGCGACCTTGAGCGCAGCACGGAGTTAGCTGTTTTATAAAAGGTTAGAGTCTCACTCCTACGGGAAAATGGGATCAAAATTTTAACTTTTCATGTGTAGCTTGATTCTGGTGATGTGTTATGGTGTTTTTGTGTCACTATCACACCTGTCTTCAATACGGTACAATGTTAGAAGCTGGCTAAGTGTTGTTTGATCACTGACAGTCATGTATGGAAGCCGAGAGACCGACTTATCTTTAACATGAGCAGGAAACTCAATCATCAATCAATCAAATTTTATTTGTATAGCCCAAATTCACAAATCACAGTTTGCCTCGGAGGGCTTTACAACCTGTAGAGAGACGACAACCTCTGTCCTTAGACCCTCGGTTCGAGTGAGGGAAAACTTGCTGCATTAGAGGTTTCTTCCATTAGGTGGAAGAAACCTCAGGAAGAGCCACAGAGGAGGGATCCCTCTCCTAGGACGGACAGACGTGCAGTGAGTTCCGCGTGTACAGAACAGATCAACGAAATCACATTGCATACAATTATAAATGGTTAACAGTAGTAAAGGTATATAATGATGCAGTACATTAACAATAGTGAGATGTATATAACAGGAAAGTGATTGGCACTAACATCAGTAAAGCTTAGCAGTAATGGTAGTGTATAATGTATCTCAATGATAAGATATGGTTGATATTAATAACAGCAGTAGTGGGTGTCAGGCAGGGCCATGGCAGAGGGCCATGGCCCTGCAGCCAACGATCCATGACCGAAGCGCAGCCATGATCCATGAAAACCTGCAGGACGAGAAAGCACAAGGACTCTGGGGAAGAAGTCGTCAGTAGTTTTCAGTAATGTGACATGACTGATGCAGTTGGAGAGGAAGATGAGGAGGAGAAGAGAGAGGCTTAGTGTGTCATTTGTCCCCCAGCAGTCTAGGCCTATAGCAGCAAAACTAAGAGCCAGTGGCGGCTCCTGACAAATTTCTCAGGGCGGCAACTGTTGTGATGATGGCTAAGATGACCCGTTCAATGGGTAAAATAATAACAAATGAAAGTCAGATAGCTAACTTTACAGTGTTACATTGCATTGTTTAATTCAACCACTAGACATGAATTGTACATACGGTACAGTATTGTATGTATAGCTATATCAAGTTAAATCCAATGCATTTGGTTCTACAATAAAACACATTCACCGTGCTCATCAACAGATACATTGTCATCTACTAGTTTGCCCATGAAATCACTGTTAGCACAGTCTACAATTTACAGCCATCATGGATGCCATAGTGATAATCAAATCAAATTATACATACATTATATATCATCAAAACTGTAATTAATCAATTTTCCAGAACTTATTCAGTATATATTTGGCTGGCAATATGCAATCAATACAACTATTTACAATTCACCATTTGGAGAGTACAACATAACACAACTCACCATTTAATAATACACTCACTCATCACTTGTATTGACATTTTGCTCGCCTCTCTTTCAAGCAGGCAAAGTGATCAATTCAATCAGGCATGTTCTTAACAAGTTCTCTCTCCATGGAAAGCATCCTTGCCTCGCAAAGCTAACTTAAACACGGCACAGAATTTTACAGTCAATAAGGCGGCCTAGGATATGCCGGTTCTTGTTCACCTCATCGTTGTGACAACGCACAGCTATTCTGTAGCTCTCATCCAGTTGTGTTTCAATGTTTACTCTCCCAAAGGCCCAAAGTTTTAGGCAGCTGTTCATATGTTTCTTCACCTTTTCCGAGAGATGGTGCATATCAGTGACACCTGTCTTTGTCCAGGCGGTGTCCGTGTTGGCATCAGGGTGAATTAGGACAGCAGAACAGAGCGTTAGCCACTTCACACCATGCTAGCCATGTTTTCCGCTCGTACCAGCTCCGGGAAAGTCTGCGACTGTATGTTTTCCCCACTTTTGTTGACATCTACTTTAATAGCCAATTTATCAACACTGCTTCGATCACTGAACGGCAATTCCCTCAATGAAATGATGGAGTTGCAGTTGCTACCCATGTCAATCTTGTGGTCTCCCGACGCGTGCGAGTGGTGAACGTATTTTTTTTCCGCACTGTATATACCTTATTAAGGCAGCCTGATAGTAAGGAACAACAGTCCTGCCTAAGAAATGCATGGACTAGTTTTCTGCGTCTTTTAGAGACAGGATGGGCTTTCCTGACGCTGGAGCTGGAGGCTAAATTAACGCCATCCAAACTTGTTATATCATTAGATTGTGCATCTCTAAAGTCTTTAGGGCCAAGAACTATAACTTAAGTTTTATCTGAGTTTAACAGCAGGAAATTGCAGGTCATCCAGGTCTTTATGTCCTTGAGACATGCTTGGAGTTTAAGTAACTGATTGGTTTCATCTGGCTTCATTGATATAATTGGGTGTTGTCTGCATAGCAGTGAAAACTAGAAAATTCCCCTCTGGGGAAATTTTGAAAGGGCCACGGGGGCTACTGCCGGAGTGTGTACATTATGATGAGATTCTTCAGAGACTTGACATAAATAAATAGGAGACAGGGGTCAGCAGATTAACAGCAGAAATATCAGAGGCCTGAGGTTCAGAGGTTACCACGGCAACTTGAGGTGGTTGCCAATGACGATAGGGCCCCCCCCAGGCTGAGACACACAGAAACATTGAGAAAAAGAGCGATTTTCTGCCTCTGCACTGGTCTCACATTTGGGCTTACTCTGACAAAACGGTAGCTCCCATCAGAAAAAAACACAGACCATCATCGCTGTAAGGACTTCCTGAACAATTTGGTATGATTTTGATTTTTCTACAGTAAATATTTTGGAGACACTTGCGAGTTTAAAATAGGGGTCTGTTCCGCTTCTCTCAGAAAATTTTTGTATTGGAGTCAATGAGGAGCAGAGACAGATGTGGCCGCACTTAGAGGCTGCCAATTCAAATTCTGTAAGTCTCTCAGATATTTTGAGCAGATTGTGAGAGACAGAACAAGTTTGTCTACAAATTTGGAAAAAATCATGTGTGTAGAGTGTAAATTGTGGCCGGGAGGAGTGTGGAAAGAGAAAAAATCTGGAATGTTTTTGGGCTCTCTCCCACTCCGACCGATGATGTCACGCACTCTGACACGAACATTCCGCGCAATACACACCCATTATAATCTCAAAATTTCTCCAAAAATGATCATGGTCATTGAACAGTGATTGATCAAAAACTATATGACCTATCGAAACGTGGAATAGTACACTAATACACAAGACTTGTGTCTACAGATGGCGCATGCTCTGCTCTGCGACACCACAGTCTGCTCCCGGTGTCTCACGCGTCTTGTCTCTCACGCTTAACTGTCTAACGTCGTTAACTTTTTCTTTTTTGTTTTTGTCTTGTGTTACTCTACATCGAGACCGATATGAATACTATGAGATAACGTTGTGGATTATGCTGGCTACCGCACTTCTGACTTACATCCCCGGAGGTGCAGCGTTTAACATGGAGGTGCATGGTGCAAATAGACTCACCTACTCCAAGGAAGATCTTCTCTCTCTCCGAGACGCAGCCTCCAGCACCTCGAAGCCGACTGGGGTAATCCCAGTCGAAATCCAACAAAGGCGAAGGAAACGAGGAAAGCGTGGTGGAGTGAGAGCCAGGCTTAGACGGCGTCCCTTCAGGCCCCCGCTCCCCTCGGTTGTGATGGCTAACATACAATCCCTCCTGTGTAAGATGGATATTTTACACGCCCGGTGCCGGATGGAAAGGGCCTTCCGAGAGGCCTGCATCATCGCCCTCACCGAGTCCTGGCTGAATGATTCCATCACCGATGAAGAGGTGAGTTTGGATAACTTCACCCTCATCAGGGCAGACAGGACAAGGGGCTCCGGCAAGGAGAGGGGTGGTGGGATCTGCGTCTACATTAATGATCGATGGTGTAATAACATCAAAATGCACAAGAAGGTGTGCACGCCCGATATAGAGATGCTGCCCCTCTCCCTTCGTCCTTTCTATCTCCCACGGGAATTCCCAACTTTTGTGTTAACCTTTGTTTACATCCCGCCGAGTGTCAACAGCAGGAATGCAGCAGAAGTTGCCGCCTGCAATGCCAATGCTCTGTCGGCTAAATATCCGGACGCTCCGCTGTTTATTCTTGGGGACTTTAACACCTGCAGGCTCAACGACGTCCTCCCCTCCTTCCAACAGTTTGTGGAGGTTCCTACCAGGCAGGACAGTATTCTGGACCTAGGCTATGGAAACATAAACAACGCGTACAGTGCTACTGTGCGACCACTGCTTGGTTCAGCAGACCACAACATCGTCTTTCTGCTTCCGCAGTACACACCAACACTGAAACGCCACAAGCTGACCACCTATAGCCTAAAGCCTTTCAGTGGTCGGAGGATGCAACTGCTGCTCTGCAAGGTTCTCTAGCCTGCATGGACTGGAGCGTCTTTGATGAGGACGATTCAAACAGAAAAGTCAAGGTCATCTCAGACTACATCAAATTCTGTATGACAATCCCAGTCATAATCATCAAGAAGCATCCTAACTCCAGACCATGGATGACTTCCCAAATAAAACTTATGCTGAAGGAAAAACAACAAGCCTTCTCATGTAAAGACTGGTCGAGGCTCAGGGACATTAATCGTTCTGTTAAAAATGAAATTTTAAAGGCAAAGCATATAAGGACAAATTAGAGAGAGATTTCAGTGGCATGAACACCAAGCAAGCCTACCAGAAAGTGAGGACACTGACTGGCATCACATCAAAGACCCGGCACATATCACCCACTGACCCCATCTCATTTACTGTGGAACTGAACAACTTCTTTGCCAGATTTGATAAGGCTGACCACTCTGCCGAGTGCGAAAGTCTGCTAAGGGATATCCCAGCACTGGAGCACCCCTACTCCATCCCGTTCACTGAAGAAGATGTTTACCACCAGCTCAGGAGGTGCAAATCAGGCAAAGCCCCTGGACCAGACGGGATTAATGGAAGACTCCTGAAAATCTGTGCCATGGAGCTAGCTCCAGTGCTCTTCTCTCTCTTTTCTGAGTCCATCCTGTTCCACATGCCAGCTCTGTGGAAAACATCTGTCATCGTCCCAGTTCCCAAAAAACCCCACCCCTCAGAACTGAATCACTACCGTCCGGTAGCACTCACCTCCATTATAGCAAAGTGCCTGGAGAAACTGGTACTGAATGCCATTCTCCCAGCCCACATAGCAAAACTGGTCTGGCCCAGTGGTGGGCCACGCAACCCACTCGCACTTGGCCCACATACAGCAATGAATTACGGTCCTTTAGTGGTCCACATCTGGCATCCAAAATGTGGGCCACATAAGGCCCATAACTCAGCCAAACTGTACAACCAGAGCTGGCCCTATTCTGGCCCTATGTTGGACCAAACAATTTTCAGAAGTGGTTCCTGATATCAGCCTTAATTAAACCTTAATTAAACCTTAACTCAGCCACTCAATGTATGTGCCATATTTGATCCAGATTTTTAAAAAAGCTTCAACAAGTACAAGTACAAATGTTTATTTATTTCGTGTCAACACATGCAATTCACATGCACACCTGCACATTTTTTAACACTGAGCCCATAAACCAGGACTCTGCACATTTACAAACTGTCAGTCCATGAACCACGACTCTGCACATTTACAAACCAGGACTCTGCACATTTACAAACTGTCAGTCCATGAACCACGACTCTGCACATTTACAAACCAGGACTCTGCACATTTACAAACTGTCAGTCCATGAACCAGGACTCTGCACATTTACAAACCAGGACTCTGCACATTTATAAACAGTCAGTACATGAACCAGGACTCTGCACATTTATAAACAGTCAGTACATGAACCAGGACTCTGCACATTTATAAACCGTCAGTCCATGAACCAGGACTCTGCACATTTATAAACCGTCAGTCCATGAACCAGGACTCTGCACATTTATAAACCGTCAGTCCATGAACCAGGACTCTGCACATTTATAAACTGTCAGTCCATGAACCAGGACTCTGCACATTTATAAACCGTCAGTCCATGAACCAGGACTCTGCACATTTATAAACTGTCAGTCCATGAACCAGGACTCTGCACATTTATAAACCGTCAGTCCATGAACCAGGACTCTGCACATTTATAAACTGTCAGTCCATGAACCAGGATTCTGTACATTTATAAACTGTCAGTCCATGAACCAGGACTCTGCACATTTATAAACCGTCAGTCCATGAACCAGGACTCTGCACATTTATAAACTGTCAGTCCATGAACCAGGACTCTGCACATTTATAAACTGTCAGTTTATAAATGTTCTACACATTTATGAGCACAGTCAGTGCATAAACCAGGACTTTGCACATTTAAATACTGTCAGTCCATGAACCAGGACTGCACATTACAGAACACTATGCGAGTCCATGAACCAGGAGTTTAACCTGTTGTGCTATCCATTCCCTGCTTTCGCTTCATCCTCTCCATTCTGCCACCATCTCTATCTGGAGCCAGATGTAACCATCTTTTAATGGTTGAGTCGATTTCCTGATCCGTGGCCCCAGATGTTAGGCGGTTACGCCTTACAGCAGCTGAAACATACATGCAGAAAGCACAAATGATTTGAAATTAACATTTTGTATCATTAGGTAATATGGCTACTGTAATTCTAGTAAAACTGATCCTGATGACAATATTCTGGTGTCAGATCTCAAGTGTTTTCCCTACATCTACTGCTTTGTACAATAAATTTCAATGCATTTTTTGTAATGTATGTACACAAAACAAGGATTGACATTGTACAAACAGCTGTTTCTAAGTAGTCAATATCAATATGTAATCAATAAAAATAACTAAGATTCTTAAAAATAGAGTCTGTAGGTTTGTTCATTGCAATTTGTAAACACAACAGTCAAACTGAGCCCCTCCTCTCTGGCTCAACTGTGCACCCCCCCTGCCCCTGACAGCAGTTGTCAGGACTGACCCATGTTCAGCTGCTGTTCACATTAAACCCTTCTCTACTTTGGCCTTCAAAGTTCTCCTTTGAATATTTGCTACTACCACCAAGATAAAGACTGGACGCCATCAAGCCGGGAGAAATGACAGGTACAGTCTTAGCAGTGGAGAAAAGGAAATACAGTCTGAGTGAAACGCTGGAGTAATGGGCCCGTACTTGGGCTACGCTGCGACGAGTAGGGCCCACGCCCTGTGCTCACCGTGGCAGCCCTCCTACTTGTGACATAGCTCTTGAGGCTCCTGTTCCCAGTGACATCTGGGTATGGGCTCAACACTCCAGCAGCTCACTCAGACTGTGTTTTCTTTCCTTCAATGGCAAGTGTGTATCTGCCATATCTCCCAGCTTGACGGCATCCAGTCACTGTTTTATGCAAGGCCACAGTGCCACACACCCAACTTTACCTGCTCTCTGACATTGGCTGGGGAAAACACACCAAAACATCAAAATACAGGCAGAGGGGGGGAGCTCTACAGACACAGTCGCCACCACACTTGAGTAGAAGCCCATAGTTGATGATTAAACAGGATTTCTTTTGTATAAGTCAATCAATTTTTATTTTAGGAAAATCCTATCCGACTCTTTAATTAAACATAGGTATGACACTACAGGTATCAAGGCCAACTTACCAATAACAACATTTCTTATCTGTAAGCGCTGGAAACCGATTTTTCCATTTATCCCTCTCATGTTTATAGTTCTTGCCAGGGAGTTTGTGAACATCGCATGCATGATCCTCCACACACACTCGCGAATGTCCACTCCACCTTTGAGAGCCAGTGTGTTTACCTGAAATCATATCATCCCATATTTATTAACTTTCTCTTCTTTTTTTCAGAGAAATAAATAAAGACACTGGAAAAGTTGTTAAACAAAGTTTTAAGATAAGAAAGTACATTTATGGAAGCCGTGTCAGTTCGATGAAATGTGGTCAACATACCAATTGTTTCTGAAGGTCGGGGCTACTCTGCAGTTGTTCCTCCAGGCTCTGAAGAGAACCAACATCTGGCAGTGGCAGCAAATTTCGGTCAAGGCCCATCTCAGCCTCATCGGTGGCTTTCATGCCCTGTAGGGTCTTAAAGATGATTCTCATTTGCTCCATGATCATTTCTTGCTTCGTTAAAATATTACGCAAGAGGGCTGTGAATAAAAAGAGGAATAAAGACAGATTAGACATAGTATAAAATCCATGTTCAATCTAATGCAATCTACTGAAGTATATAGTACACAAGATAATAGTGTCACCGTTCTTACAGATGACCTGATAATCTATTTATCTAATCTTAGCAGAGAAAGCATGTGTGAATACTCACAAGTTTGCAAGCTGGATGTCTGCTGTGTCTCACTGCTGGTGCGCCTTGGTGTATGTGCCTCATTGCTGGTGCGCCTTGGTGCACGGATCTCACTGCTGCTGCCGCTGTGTGGATAGATCACAGGCTCAGGACTGCTGTGGCTTCTTGCATAGAGGTCAGGACTGCTGTGGCTGCTTGGATGGAGGTCAGGACTGCTGTGGCTGCTTGGATGGAGGTCAGGAGTGCTGCGGCTGCTTGGATGGAGGTCAGGAGTGCATTAAGAAAGAAGGTTTTCTGCTTGTACAGAAACCCACTTGTCAATGTTTTCAACTCCTGTACCAAATCATGAAGATACTCAGCCAATGAATTTGGCTTAGAGGTACCACAAAACAGTCCAATCAAAATTGGTTTCTTTGTGTATCCTTGTAACATACCAAGGATTGGCCAGAACTGTACTCTTGCAGAGGGGTAGACCATCAAAATTCAACTGCAGTTTAAAGGCATGTCTGTCTGGCACAGTAGACCACACTTTATCTAGAATTTTTTCAATGGAATTTAAAATTCCATGATAATGGAACATGCCACCTGCTACACTGTTAATTGTATAGCTTGTTTTTGTTTTCAGCAGCGTTCGTCCATCTTTGGGCAGGGAGGGATGGAAGATTTTAAGGATGCTCAGAAGCGCTGATAGAGCTATCAGAGAAATGCCAAATGAAACTGCCCAATCTGCCAGTGAGCTCTGCAGATCACCATCATTCTGAGACTGATCTCCAAGACCAGGCACATCCTCATCAGAAACTAAAGCCTCTGCATGTACTTCTAGATCCTCAATGTCAAGACCCTGATCATTTTCTTCGTCACTGATTTGCATATCAGATTCCTTTGAATCATCAACACAGACACTCAACTCAGAATTGGCAGCCCCCACCCCCTCTTTATTCTGCTCATATTCAATTAATTCACTGACTCTCTTTAATGCCTTTCTACGGGCGTTGCCCCTATCATTGTACATCCAAGCTTTTTCCATACTTTTACTGAAGTTGATTGTGCTTCAACCTGAAACAGACAAAGAATAGTCCAAATCACTGAATTATCCAATGTAAGGCAAGGCAAAGCAAAGCAATTTTATTTGTATAGCCAATTTTTACAATGATGGCAGACTGATTCATGAAGACAATTTTTAGATTGAATTGAGAATTAATATAATATAATAATTATTAAGTTAATTAATAGTTATTAATATAATTATGAATAACATGACATTTTTTTCTTAGCTGTCAAAACATCATTAATTTTTTATCTGCATCTTCTCTACTTTAACGTGGCTAGTGTGCTTTTTCCCACTCTGTACATGGCTGCGCAGACCTCAAATGGTTAAAAACTACATAGAACTGTGTGAACACAATTTGCTTGAAAATTATTTATATAAATTAGGGCTGTCAACGTTAATTTAATAATAATGCGTTAACTTTGACAGCCCTAATATAAATACTTCATTGAAAGAGAGGCAATGCAACACACCACAGCCTTCTCAAAGTTTTCACATTGACATAAATCAGTATGAATCTAGGATCATGAAGCTAAAATCACCCAGTTTACCCATTCAATAAGTTTATATGGCCTGAGCTTTCAAAGACTGCTTACTAACTGCATTATCACTAAACTTATATGCACAGTAAAACAGGCATGCCAAGACGGCCTCTGTACAGCAGGTTAAAACCACGTCCAACCCAAAGATTTGATGCTCCACTCTCATGTTTATGTTTAAAAATGCGCGGGACAACCTGACATAAGACCATTACTTCAGTCTCACAATTTGATATAAACCAGACACAGCAAGTGGCACAAGTGACAAATTTAAGATATTATAGCCTGCATTTGAATCATATAAATGCAGAGTCTTGGACTAAGTGTTGGAGTTGAAGCAAGATATATTTGTCATTGCCAGGCCAGCAGAAAAAAAAAGCCAATGGTCATGCTAGCAGAAGCTAGCCGTACTAGCTGTAATGTTGGTACAAGCCGGAAAAAAAACCCTACAGACCCCTTCTAGCGCCCACGACAAAATGTTTGCTATTTCAGGTTTGTCTACATCACTTATTCAAAATGAATAAGCAAATGTAACAGCAAAACAGTGCAGTCCATCCTTTCCTGAGCCGCAGTTTAGGCTAAGGCTAATCGTTAGCCAAAGCTATAGTCATTTTAGGCTAACGCTAATCGTTAGTGATATAGCTATAGCTAGCCGCATTTTAGGCTAACGCTAATCGTTAGCGTTAGCCTAAAATGCAGCTCAGGAAAGGATGGACTGCACTGTTTTGCTGTTAAATTTCCCGTGATAACATTCAGGCTAGACTCTAGACAGAAATTGTCTTTGTATGCCAACACACAGAAGCATAAAATTGATGCATTTCACTCACCACGTCTTTGTTGGATGCCTCACCGGAGTGCATGGGCAGCAGTCAACAGCGCAGGCGGATTCACAGCCACAGGTGGATTGTTTTTCGGGTGACGTCAACTGGACCGTTAAGTGGCCTACGTCTCTCTCTCTCTCTCTCTCTGGCCTCGCTCGCTCTCGCGCTAAGTGGCTTTTTTCCCCCCTCTCTCCTGCATTTGAGATTCAAATCATATATAGAGATTTGAATCTCAAACGCACGGTATATATATAAGAATATTTTATTTTTATATCAGATCTGTAAGGTTAAACAACAATTCACTCAAAAATATCTCAAACTTAATTTTAAAGGTGGTCACAGTTGCCCAGAGTTCTAATTTGATATGGGCCGAATACTACACTCAACAACTGACCCACATCTTGTCTGCCAGAGTCAAGACAGTGCCACCTTTGCCACACCTGGGCCATGTTCGGTTCATATGCCTTATGCCAGTGCCCTTCATCATCACAAATACAGGTGCACCACAAGGCTGCGTTCTTAGTCCATTCCTGTACACACTCTACACAAATGACTGTCTCAGCCCATCACCCGTCACCAAATACTTCAAATACTCTGATGACACAGCCATACTTGCTCTCCTCTCGGACCAGGACTCAGTCACAGCATACAAACACTCTGTCGCCCACTTCTCCCAGTGGTGCAAGGACAATCATCTACTTCTCAATGTCACCAAAGAACTCATTTTTGATAACCGTAAAAAGACCACTCCTCACAAACCCATATACATTGACAACCAGCCGGTAGAGATTGTGGACAGTTTCAAATATCTGGGGATCACACTTGACAATAAACTAAACTTCAACCAACACACTTTAGATATCACCAAGCGCTGCCAGCAGAGAACCCACATCATCCGTAAACTCAGATCATTGTCCATCAAACCACCCCTTCTGCTTCTTCTTTACCGCAGCATCATTGAATCCATTCTTCTGTACTGTGCAACCTGTTACTTTACCATGCTGCCCCTCAATAACAAAAACAAACTTCTCAGGATCACACACACCTGTTCAAAAATAACCGGCCTCCCAACTCCCAGTCTGTCAGACCTCACTAACAATGCCATCATCCGTAAATCATTGAACATAGTCCATGACCACCGCCACCCATTACACCCATACTTCACCCTCCTCCCCTCCGGTCGAAGGTTCAGACAACTGTCCATCAGAACATCCCGGTTCAGCAAAAGCTTTGTCCCCTCTGCCATTACAGCCTTGAACAGCAGGCGCTAAAGTCTGGTTGTCGGTGTATGTATGTATTCATATTTTTGTGCATATTGTATGTTTTATTGTTGGTGTTGTATGGAGCAGTACTGTGAAAAAGAATTTCCCCTCGGGGACAATAAAGTTTGATGATGATACTGTTTAAAGTTTAAATGGAGTCTCTAGGTGAAAGTATGCCGGAGCAGTAGAAAGCAGTAGGCAGTACGAAAAGTCCAATGATTTGTTCGTTTTTTGACCTCCTCCCATTCATTCCTTATGAGAAAGTTTTCGCAGTTTTTCGCGACCTACGACCTCCATTTCCTTGAAGACGAAGGAGATGATCGTGGACTTCAGGAGGAGCAGACACATATATACACGGACAGATGCAGGAAAAGGGCCTCCAGCATCTGGAAAGACCCCACCCACCCCGCAAGCACATTGTTAGTCCCCTTCCCCTCAGGCAGGAGGCTGCAGAGCATCAGGTGCTGTACCACCAGACTGAGGAACAGCTTCTTCCCAGAGGCTGTGAGACTGTTGAGCTCTGGTGGAGTACTGTAGGACTGTTGCCTCCTGCACAATAAACTGCACAATATCTCAGAACTTGCACTGCACACCTGTCACCTTGTACAACCCCACGGACCTATTTCCTGTTTTTATTTTATTGCTCTTGATCTATTTATATTTTATATATTTTTTACATTTTAGTGTAGTTTATTTATTGCTCACTACTGGGACCTTTAGTTGGGGCCAGGCCTACTCTTCTGAGGAGAGCAGGGTATCTGTGGAAAGCAGGCAAGCAAGTCAGTGAATAGAGTAAAACATTGGCAGTAAGGTTACTTCTTTCAAAATTCACTACTTACTGCTTCAGGAGGGGCACATTAAATAAAAATTCCCATGTCCAGTATTGCATAGTGGACCAGCCGAGTGTGAGGAACTTAACGAAGGCCTTAGCCCGGCTGATCTTGGAGACGGCGTTCTCCTTCATTTTGCTGGTCACCTCTGGGCAAAACACAAATGCCCCATACTCGTCCATGTATGCGTCTGTAAAGATGCAAGACAAGATGATGAATGTAGCGTGAAAACACTCCACACACCTGCACAAATACACTATGTGTTCTTTCTTACCCATGGAGGTTCCCAGGACAATGTCCTTAATATTGGACCCCCTACTCTTTCCCCTGAAATAGGGGGCAAAGGCTCTGTAGAGCTGCTTCATGGCCGGGGCCAACGGCTGCTCCACTTCCTAGAAGAGCAAAACAAAACATCATCAACACCAGTACTACACGACCACATAGCCTCATTGGTTCTACACTTGGTCAAGATTTATAAAATTATTGATGAACTAATCCATCTCACTCACCTCCTCTGATTCCTCTGCAGCCGGAGGAGCGGCAGGGGCAAGGGAAGAGGAGAGGTGTTTTTTTTCTCCTTTTTCTGGGGGCCTCGCCATCGCTGCTGCTCTCCTGGGTAGAGAGAGAAAAACAATAATAAGACATGATGGAGTGACATACTTTGGCCTTCGGCAAAATGATTACGGCACTGTATTACACTAATCTGTTATCTTCTTGTTGTAGCGTTATTGCTAAGTCAAGACGTACGGAGGCAGGAGCATATCGGAGACACACCAGCTGTTAGGTCCAGGAAACGTTGCTCTCTTTATTGTCCCCATGACAACCCTCACATTCTAAAGTCACCTAGCAGGACTTATCTCTACATCTCCCTTTTCCAGTTAGTTTCCAAGAGAGACCTTACTTTAAAAACCTCTGACTAGACATGAGGAAACTGTCCAATAAACACAACTTTTCTAGTTGTAACAATAAACCAATAGTATATAAATATATACATTCATATCTGAAAATTCATCTAAATTCAAGCAAACTCTAAAATCTTTTCACTTCGATTCTTCTCTAAATTCTCTTCTAAACCAGTATCATAAAAATCACTGCTGATCAGATAATAAATAAATAACAAATACTAACTTGAATAATCGTCTTCTCTGATATTAAACTATTATTATTATTATTATTATTATTATTATTATTATTATTATTATTATTATTATTTTATACATATACGATCACAGTCATTTTTTTTTATTTTTTAAAACACACATTATATACATTTCTGTCTCAAGAGCCCAGGCTCTTCCACTGAGTGAGGGAATTATTGTTACCCAGCATTCACTCAGGGTAGGTGTTCACATTTTCTCATAGTTCAAGCGAACTGGAGCAGTCCTGACTCTGACAGGATAGCATCTCTCGTTCACCTCTCAGGGGTGATGGATGTGTCAGTAGATCTGGCAGGATCTGCCGCTGGAGTGGTATCTTCCAATGACAGGTCAGGGATCTCGGTGGGTGTGGCAGGTGCCACAGGAGTCTGCGAGAGATGGAATCTGTTCCTCCGCAGGCTGCCTCTTGAAGTCTCCACGATGTAGGATCTGGGTGTTCCTGCAGTGGACACCACGGTGCCTCTCTGTTGCATGTCCTTGACCCACACATGGTCGCCGGGCTGCAGTTCCGGCATGTCACGTGCTGCGTGGCGACGGTTGTAGTTCTGCTGCTGTTTCTGTCTGTAGCTTTGCTCCTTTCTTTTCAAGTCCTCCCTATCTGTACACGATGGGTTGAGCTAGGAGGGAAAGACAGGAATGAGGGAAATTATACTTTGACTTCACTTCCTCTCCTTACCTCCACTGTTGTCAGTTATCATATCATCATCATGAAATGCTATTGTCATGGCCATGACTGGGTGGATTAGAGAAATTCCAGCTTTACTAAATTGGAGCTCTCACCGGACTGTTCCGGGGTGTGGGTGCAGGCCTTTTCTTTTGCAGCTGGGGAACCCTTAGCTTCACACTGGCCTCTTCTTCTGTTCCATTCTTTGGGGGCTGCCAATCACCTGACCCCTCATCGTCAGACGAGCTCACCATCTGTTTTAGATAAGACAAAAAGTTAATTTTCTCTCTCAGGACTCAAATATCATTGAATGGATTGAAACTGTTTAAGAAAATTCTCACAAATCTTGGGCTGGCTGAGGGCAAAAACTCTTTCTTGCGCAGCTGGGGAACCGTTTGCTTCACACTGCCCTCTTCTTCCTCCTCCTCCTTTTCAGAATCCTCTTCTTCTGTTCCATTCTTTGGGGGCTGCCAATCACCTGACCCCTTATCTTCAGAGGAGCTCAGCTCAGAGCTCTGTTTTAGATTAGATAAAAAGTTATTTTTCTCACTTAGGACACAAACTTTTTGTAATTATTGTAAGCACAGAAACTACTTAAGACAACTCTTACTAGTCTGTTCCTGGGTGTGGGTGCAGTCCTTTTCTTTTGCAGCTGGGGAACCCTTTGCTTCACACTGGTCTCCTCTTCCTCCTCCTCCTCTTCAGAATCCTCTTCTTCTGTTCCATTCTTTGGAGGTTGCCAATCACCTGACCCCTCATCTATAGAAGAGCTCACCATCTGTTTTAGATAAGATAAAATTATCTTTTTCTCACTCACTTACCCTATACACTGAAACTGATGAAGACTACGCTTACCGATCTTTGACTGGCTAAGGATAGCTCTTTCTTGCGCAGGTTTAGAACCCTTCCAGTCACCTGCTGCTTGTTTCCATGGTTCTTCTTTTCAGATTCTTGCATGCCCTCCCTTGTGTCCTCCTGATGTGATTCTGTCACCACCTCATCATAGTCCGCACCTGCCCTCTTGCTCCTCTCTTTCTTCTTCTTTTCTTTGACTGCATAGCTTGACACTGCCATCATCGTCAGTGCTCTGCTCTGGACTGTGTCCTCTGTCGGGTCATCTGCTGTAAAATGAAAGGTTGAAATCATGAACTGATACTACTCAACCCAACAGAATTGTTTTTCAATTTTTCATGCTTAAGTAACCTTGGTAAAATCTTTTGGCCGTTTGGGGATCATGGCACATGAATGTTGCTACCCTCATATCACTCATATTTATTATTATTATTATTATTATTATTATTATTATTATTATTATTATATATTTACTCATATGTCCCAGCTGCCGCTTGGCCTGATGGGAGAAATCATGCACAGTACATTAGATAAAAATGTTGCACCTTGTAATCATAATAAATACTTTAAAGGAACAAAACGTGTCTTACGAAAGTGGCAACAGAAGAACGTAACATATTGAATCTGGGGCCAGGAGCCAGATTCAGTCCTTCCCAGGCATCCTTAAAATACTCTGGGAGTTTTAACAAGGGCCTTCCAACAATGGTATGAAAAATCATGGATGCCTCTGAGCCTCCCTCAATTTGAACACGAAGTCTGTTGTAACGCCTGAACCAGGCATACTCCTCTGGTTTCAGTGGTATGGCTGTTTGCCCAAAGTATCTCTGGGTTTTGTGCTCCTGAATCTATTTTTAAACGACATTTTATTAGTGTTTTTAGCTAAGTTGTTAAACAATAGTTGTTGTGTTCACTTGTTTCATTGTAATATTTGTACTTACACGAATGACACGACAACCTCTTGTAGTCCTTTCAGCAGTCTTGACCTCTTTCACGGTCATGTTGATAATTACACCCTTCCGATGTCCAGTTGTTGCAATGAGAAACCCACCAAGTAGTCCAAAAAACAGTCTGAGTTTTCTTATGTTATATGGTTCCTTCGCAAGATCATCTTTTAAAGAAGAGGAACAACATTTTATGCATGAGCATTCAAAGACGGTCTGTTACGACCCCGACAGTGCAGAAATTGAACTAGAGGAACATAGGGAGGTAACAATTAAAGCAAAGACCAAAAACAAAGAGACGAACCAAGGACCGTCTGCAATCGCAGGGATTTATTCAAAAAAACTCATACAACATAAGGAGAAGGCTTCCTCAAACAAAGCAATGCCGGCTAGAAACAATTACACCGCACACAATGACCCACTGGCTGCAGGACCACACCCACCACTGAAACACCCGGTAGGAGTTTATAGCTTACAGGTGTTAATCAGCTAATCAGCTGATTGAGGAGGAGAGAGAAAGGGCGGTACCTGAAAGAAAAGAGAAACAAAAGACAACAAGCCACACACACCAAGGCCCGTAACACAGTCGCCTTTAGGTCTGGAGCTGATTTAGCAACTCTATTTTCCACTACCATAACCCACCAAACAATAATTCTGTACAAATTGGAAGACATCCAAGTTAGCAGACAGCACAGTTTCAGCAGTTTCTAAATATAAGTCAATCTAAAATCTTCAAGGGCTCCTCAACACAATTTGATTTAATATACATAGTATCAATTTACAACAAAAAGCCATCTCAGTGCATTTTGAATAGAAAAAAACTAGACTGCTTGCAGCGACGTCCTCACGTTTAACCCCCTTCACAGTACTCGGAGGAGACTTTAACTGTGTTCAGGATGCTAGTGTTGACCAATCTCCATCAAAACCTGCTTTTATATCAAAAAAGACCGCAAGGCTGAAGGAGCTGTGTGCGGATCTGGGTCTCTTTGACGTTTGGAGAATTATAAATTCTGCCACCCCCACCAATCTCTATCAAGAATCGACTATTTTCTAGTGTCTAGAGAGGTAGTAGATAGAGTCAAAGCATGCTCAATTGGAATACGTACATTGTCTGATCATAACCCGGTATCTATGACCATACCCCCCCCCCCCCATCTCGATCCTTCCACACGCCACTGGAGACTTAATTCCGCACTTTTAAGTAGCCCCCCATTTTTGGATTTTCTGGAGAAGCAATGGGAACTTTTTATGGCAACAAATAACACACCGGGTATAAATCCTTCCCTGTTGTGGGAAACGGCTAAGGCGTTTCTGAGGGGGTCCATTATATCTTACTCAGCAGCTCTTAAGAGGGATACAATCAGGAAGCAATTGGAATTGGAACATTCGATCCAGGATTTAGAGAACAAGTTTAAAGGATCTCCATCTATACATAATCTTAACAACTTAGAAGCAGCAAGATCGGCGCTTAATCAACTCTTAACAAGCAAAGCAGAGGCTTCTATCCTTTTTGCCAGACAGAGGCTATATGAACACGGCAATAAGCCTGGCTGCCTTCTTGCCCGCCTGGCAAAGGGCAGAAATGCCATTAACTCCATATCATCACTTAAAGATAGTAAGGGAGACAAAGTTCATGAATCAAAAAAAATTAACAATATTATGAGACAGTTCTACTACAAGTTATATTCCACCGAATGCAATACATCAGATGAACTAAGAAAATCCTTCCTGGATCAAATCAGTCTCCTCTCTTACAGAAGAACAACGGGAACTCTTGAATAGACCAGTTACCAGGAAGAGGTCCTGGAGGCTATTCGCACACTTCAGAGTGGGAAAGCACCAGGGCCGGATGGCTTTGGGCCGGAGTATTATAAAAAAAATGAGCAGAGTTGTGGTGGGCCCTCTGACCGATATGTTTTTGGACTCCTTCGGGAACGGATGTCTCCTGCCCTCTCGAAATTTAGCCAATGTCTCTTTAATCCTGAAGAAAAATAAACCACCAGATGAGTGTGGCTCCTATAGGCCTATCAGCCTTACTGATAAGGCTTTCTAAAGTGCTGGCCAGAAGATTGGAGAATTATTTACCTTCACTTATAAAAGACGATCAGACAGGCTTTATCAGGGGGAGGTTCTCGTACTCTAATGTGAGAAGACTTCTTAATGTGGTACAGTACTCCTCGGGGATGCAACACCAGGCACTAGCTATATCATTGGACGCGGAAAAGGCGTTCGATAGGGTGGAATGGAGGTTCATGTGGGATGTCCTGAGTAGGTTTGGATTAGGAGAGGAGTTTATAAATTGGATAAAACTTATTTATCATTCACCAGAGGCCTGTGTCTTGACCAATGGCATGCGTTCCTCTCCCTTTCCGCTCGGTAGAGGGACAAGACAGGGCTGCCCGCTCTCCCCCCTCCTTTTTGCCCTCACTTTAGAGCCACTGGTGGAACGCATCAGGGATAGTAAGGAAATACATGGCGTTACTTTAGGCAAGACCACTCACAAGATAGCATTATATGCTGATGACGTTTTACTTTTTCTTCCAAATCCTGAGGTATCAGTCCCGGCCACTCTGTCAATTATCATCTCATTTGGCTCCATATCTGGCTACAAAGTAAATTACACAAAATCTGAGGCTATGCCCCTGGGGAATTACGGTAGCAAAAGCTCAGATACGAATTTTCCGTTCAGATGGGCCACCTCAGGCTTTGTTTATCTTGGTATTAAAGTGTCACCTAATGTTGAGGACCTGAGGAGACTTAATCTTGTGCCTACAATCAGAACAGTTAAGAATGACCTTGAGAGGTGGCATGACCTTCCCCTCTCCTGGATGGGCAGAATCAGTCTAATAAAGATGAACATACTCCCCAGGTTGCTTTACCCTTTGCAGATGTTATCATTGTGGATATCAAAGAAGGTTATTGAAAAAAATGTAAACTATAATGTCTGTGGTTCACTGAACATCATATGTTGGGTGCACATTTAAACACAGGATCCAGGCAGCTTTCCAAGTTCCAATATTTATTTCCAAGAAGTGAACGGTAGTTGGTGATGGGGGTAATGGTGGATGATTTTGTCTATACAAAAATGATAAAGGAAATATTACAATCTAGAAAGTATCAAATACACAATAAGAAATTAGGTGGTCTTAGACTTACATCAATAATGCATCCACTCTTACTTTCTCTCTTTAGAAAAGGATTAAAGTCAGGAATCTAGTATAATGAAACACAAACAATCAGTAAATCTTCAAACAATATGTAATATCAACCAAATGAATCATTAAATTAATGAATGTCCATAAAACTCACAGCCAGTGTCCTTTTGTTCTTGTGGATTGTTTGGAGGGGAAAAGAGGGGGGGTCAAAGGGCTGAAGGGCCGGGTTATATAGGATTAGGGGTGTGGTCCAGGTAGGTGTGGCAGTGATGAGGCAGGTGAGGAGGAGACAGGTGAGGTGGAGACTTGGGATTTTTAACAGTTATCTTAGATCTAGAAAGGGCCTTTTCACGATTTATCTGGCACAATAAAAGACCCAGAATTAAGAATTAAGACTTTACAACTGCCAGTGGAACAAGGGGGGCTTAGCCCTACCCAATCTGAGATTTTATAACTGGGCCTGCCACACCTGAATAGTCTGGGACTGGCTCCAGTCTCATTTGAAATCTGAAACAGGTATTGATGAGTGGTTCTCTTCCCTTACTCCCTGCTGAGTAAACTCACTAGTTATAGAAAAAAAGAGGTCGCCAGACATTAAGCGTAACCTTATTATTTATAACACTATCAGAGTCTGGCGAGACATTACAAAGCATTTTGGGAAAAACGCTTCATCCTTTGCATTAACACCTGTGACTAGGAATGATGAGTTTGCCCCAGGAATTAATAATAGTATGTTTGATAGTTGGCATAAGAAAGGCATCAGGCTTATTTGGGATGTATACCAGGGTAATACATTGATGTCCTTTTAACAGCTTCAACAAAAATACAACATTGCATCTGAACACTTTTATGGGTACCTTCAACTCCGTAGTTTTATTCTGTCAAAGGTGAAAAATCTCCACACAGGCACTCCCTCTCTCAGTGATACAGATTCATTTGTACTGAATCGAAAAGACATTTTCTCTCTCATTCCTATTCGCTGCTCTACTCCTTAGATCCATCAGATATAAGGAAGGTGATACAGAAGTGGGAACGCGATCTTGGGGGGGGCAATTTATCGAAGATGACTGGCATGAAGCAATAGTCTCTGCCAAAACCACATTTATTTGCAACCGAATGAGAGAAACCCAATATAAGATACTCCATAGATCCCACATAACACCATTCATTCTTAACAAGATGGATAACCGGACATCTCCCCTTTGCATCAAATGTAAACTGTCTGTTGGGACATATATTCACTGCTTTTGGGAGTATCGTCTGATTGCAAGGTTTTGGAGCAATGTAGCCCAGGAACTGAGTAAAATTTTCTCACTTAAAGTTACAAAGGATTCTGGCCTCTTCATATTAAGCTTGCCTTCAAAAACATTATCTCTGAGTAGAACAGATTTTAAACTTTGTGACAAACTTCTGTTTCTGGCTAGGAGATGTATTTTAAAGCAGTGGATAAGTGACAAACCTCCGACTGTCACACAATGGTACCAAGAAACGTATAAAATTTTACCCTTAGAAAGACTTACTGCACGAATGAAAGGGGATGATAATTTGTTTGAGGGAACATGGTCTGCCTTTCTGAGGTACTTACCCCCGCCCCTCCGGGACACTGTGAATAAGGGGAGATATGCTTTTGACTGGAATACTTCCACTGGATGATTTATGTTAGTATATCTGTTATTGCTAGTCTCTAGATCTCCCCTTCTCTGTTTTTGCTTTGATTTTATTTGACTATTTAATTGTATATATATATATTTGTTGTAGTGGTGGTTTTATTTAATTTATTTAGGTATTTTAAATTTAATTTTATTGTCTCTGTTCTTATCTCATTTACTTATTCATTTTTATTAACGTCATCCACCCTGTTATTGTCTCTTGTACTTGTATAATTTCTATTTTTTCTTCTACTATACATGGATGAGAGAAGGCACAGTTTGTGTATGGGGTGACTGGTGCGACAGTTGGGGGTGGCTGTGGGTCTCCTTTTTCTTTTCCTTTTCTTTTCTGTTGCCTTTATTATTCTTTGGAGTGAGGACAGTCGTGAGCTTCCTGAAGTCATTTTGGTTTGGTTGGTGATTTTTTTTCTTTTTCTTCCTGTTTTGATATCTTTATGTATACAGAGAGCACTTGTATGTTGTTTATGTTTTGTTCCAAAGAAAATCAATGAAATCTATTTAAAAATAAATAAATAAATAAAACAGTCGTCAGAGTTGTATTAGACTCGCTGGCATTTCCATTATGTGATTTCTGCATTAATTTGCAAGATTTTTAATTAATCTCTCAGCCGCTGTCGCTGTGCAGCTGCCACTGACATACCATGGCAACTACTGCTGCTTTGATCATCTATTTTTATTTTTTATTTTATAAATAATAATTTACTGTGACCTTTTTCCTATATAGTGTATCATGATTGCATAATTGAACAACATATTTTCTCAAACATATTAAATGGTAGAAAGCCCTTAGTGCAGGATTTTAAATTAGAATCCTGTGATTCACACTGACACTGAGAAATGTAGACTAGCAGGCTTTATATACACATTTGGGATTTGGGGTCTATAGGTGTGATTGGCAGTGGCAGCTGCCCCAGACATCGGTAGCAGTTGTGACAGATGTTGAGAGATGAATTAAATCAATGCAAATATAATGCAGAAATCACATGATGGGAATGTTACTTCCATCGTGTCTAATACAACAATGACTGTTTTATAAAATAAAAAATAAAAACAAATGCCCATAACAGCAGCCGTTGCCGTGGCAGGGTAGTGGTAACTGTTAAATAATCACACACTTTTTCATGTTTATTGACAGGCAGGTCAGAAAATGGAGGAGGCCACCGTGGAGTAGCCAGGGGAAGCCTGCCTTTTCTTTGAGAGTTATTTCATTTCAGTTGATTAAGAGCTTTGATTTAATGTCAGGGTTTGGATATTAAAGGTTTCTATTTGGAGTCTTTGTTCACATTCTGTTTCAGTTATGAAAATATGTTTTATGGCTGTTGAGAATCAATAAATTCTAAAATAAAACTAATAATTTATTAATAAATTAAAGCGGATAAAAAACTTTGGAGAAACTGAAATTCGTATTAGTGACAGATGAGTTGTACTGAATTTCAACTAAAGATGTGTTGGAATTCGCAGGTAATTTATTAAAAATACAATTTAGCCTACATATAACAATTACGAAAATTAAAAGAAATTTTATCATAGTAAATTTTATCAGTCGATGTGAGGGTCTAACGGCAGAGGATGTTGTTATGATGCTGTGTTAAACCTTTTGAGACACACTAGTAAAATTGGATTATACAAATAAACTTTGCCAAGAAAACCTTTAATGGGTTCAATTGCAGAAAATTAACTCAACAGAGAAGGCAAAGCAGTATAGCTTTACCAGATGCCTGTTATGGCTCTTCCCACCGAGCTGTATCAGTGTCTCTCGGCTGTGATCTGAACACTATTCAGGAAAGCTTAATGAAATCTTCCTTTTTAGGCTCTTAACACAATTATAAATGTAAAATTTGTACTCTCAGTAAACAAAAAAACAGTAGAGCCATATCAACAGTGTCTGATGTGAACAATATTCAACAAAGCCTAGTCTGTTGCTCTTTTGTAGGCTCATACAGTTGTAAACAAAACTTCAAGGTTTGCCAGTCACAATTTTTTAGGGCCTCTGGTTCAGCTTTAAGACACCTTTCAGTTGCAGAAAATTAACTCAACAGAGAAGGCAAAGCAGTATAGCTGTACCAGATGTCGGTTATGGCTCTTCCCACCGAGCTGTATCAGTGTCTTTCGGCTGTGATCTGAACACTATTTAAGAAAGCTTAATGAAATCTTCCTTTTTTAGGCTGTTAACACAATTATAAATGTAAAATTTGTACTCTCAGTAAACAAAAAAACAGTAGAGCCATATCAACAGTGTCTGATCTGAACAATATTCAACAAAGCCTAGTCTGTTGCTCTTTTGTAGGCTCTAATACGATTGTAAACATAAAACTTCAAGGTTTGCCAGTCACGATTTTTAGGGCCTCTGGTTCAGCTTTAAGACACCTTTTGTTTGTTTTTGACTTCCTGCTTTATTGTTTTGGGTTCCCTTACTTCCTGTTTGTGTTCATTCTTGGTGTCTTGTCTTCCCCTGTGTGTGTGATTGCCCATTGATTTCACCTGTGTCTCGTTATCTCCTCTCCTCCTGTGTATATATGCCTGTTTCCCCCAGTGTGTCCTTGTCAGATTGTCTGCGTCCTTGCGAGTAGCTTTCCGGCTCTTTCCTTGTGTTTAGTCTTTCGTGTTTTGACCCAGTTAGTTCCTCGAGACCCGTTTTTTTGCCTAGCAATTCTGTACCTCTGCCTGACTATACTGTTTAAAGGTTTTGACCCTCGCCTGTTTTTGGTCTTCCTTCCTGCCGTAAGTTCTCTGTACTACTGCTTGAGCTGACTGCCTACTTGTGTACCGAACCAGGACTACAAATAAACCGCCTCTCCACACCCCTCTGTCTCTGGTCTGCTCTGTGGGTCCAGTTTGTCTGTCTGACCCTGACACCTTTCGCATTCCAATTTTCCTGGGACCGTGCATGATGAAATGAATTGCTTCAGATGCCTTTCAACAGCCCGCGCCTCTGTCTGCGTCCACGGTGATTTCTTCTGTGTGGCTTTTCCTGAAAGAGTTGAGAAAGACAAATTTGTAAATTGTCAGTTAAGGATAAGTAAGTAGTAAGTCTCTCAAATCTAACACCATACTCTCTCACACACACGCACACTATTACTCTCTATGACACACACTTTTATCGCCTCTCACACAGATAACTAATCTCTCTCACACCCATTATCATACTCTCTGTCACACACCACACTATTATACTCACTCTCCCACACTATGATATCCTCTCACTCACACTGCTAGACTCTCTCACACATACTATTATATTCTCACACATAAGCTGCTTCTAGTATGACATTCGAAACAGAATCCTGAATCATTTCAGAGCGAAGCAGGAAAGAGACAGAGTGGAGGAGTACACAGACAGCTTGTTTGCGATAAGTATGGAGTTTTTTATCGATCAAAACTTTCAATAGGCTCCTGCTAAGTCTGCCCTTTTTTCTCTCCCTGAAAGTGGGGGAGACTTGAAACAGAAAGGAAGATAACCAGGCATTTTCTGAGAACCAAGAGGCTTGTATCACGAATCAAGCTCAACTTTTCCTGGGTTACTCAGACCTATCCAGCTTGATTTACCCTGACAATGGCGATCAGGATATAAATCCTGCTGGACAACTCCTCGTGAAGATGGACAGCCTCCTCCAAAAGACTTTCACCCACTGGGTCATAAATTAACTCACATTCCTAAGGATCATCTAGAGATAAACGTATGCTCCATCTGACCACTATGTTTAGATAAACCTTCAATGCATGTGAGTTTCCAACTGTTATATCAAGCATATTATGTTGCCTGTCATATAATTTAATAGAAAAGTCTAACTCTGAAACATGTAGATTTATAGAAAAGTCGAGTTAAATCCTACAATAAAAACCTCCATAACAGACAATATGCATTTTAATATGATCTCACTCTAAATAAATAGGTAAATATGTAAATGTAAACTAACTTTAGAAAATGGGAGCAATTATAAGTGGGGATCATTTCTCCTCAAATCTGATGAGTATGTAAATAACAGCTGAAGCTGAAGTCAGAATTCCACATTGAATGTTTTATATTTATGTTTAACCTCACTGAACTGCTGCTTTAATATTTTTATATTTACCATGATAAGACAAATTGCTTATCTTCGCCAAATTAAGAATTTAGGATGAAGTAATAATCCTGTGGGATTTATATTTGAAGATTGTGTTCAGGAATGTTAATTTAACCACCACAAATGTCATGTTTAAATCATCTAATTATTGTTTTAACTTTATTCTATTCACCAAAGTATTTTCTGAGTCAGGAATGACTAAGTTATGACTAAGTTTTCCTAAGTAAGGAAAAGACTGACCTATTATGAAATCAATGTTTAATGGTTATCTGAATTGTTTCTGACTCACAATACATTATCACCACAATGCTGACTCTGAAGTGTGATGCTTGTGTGTAAAACTCCAAATTAGACTTCGGTAAAGAATTTGTTCATCTCACAATTGCAGGCTGAAGAGAAGCCACACCTAAAGTCCCAGAGAAAATTAATATTCATTTAAACGTTGGCGGAAGTGTCATCTTCACAGCTCCAAAGCTGCCGAGAAACTTGCAACTGATAAAAGCTGCAGACCCTCTCTGATGGTTTGAGCTGGCCTCCAGAAACCTCCCTCATGAGCAAGAATCTACCTTATTAATACGTCCCTTTTTCTTTTCTCTATTGCAACTAAGTATGCGCGTATTTAATCCCGTATTTGAATCACTTCAATTTGTTTTGTGTTATTTGTAAAGTTATCTTAATCCCAAGTTACGCGATCTTCCACGATGACTGAGTATAGTCAAGAAGTTTATTTGGCTTCAGAAACTCAGACCATCAAACCGAGAAGAGGTGGAATTCATCTGCTCAGCAAGTTTAATGGACATTTACCTCACATGATTGGCACTTCTGATCGGCTGATTATTATCGGCAGTCTAGCAATCGGAGCATCACTAAAAATGATTTATGTACTGTCATGAATATAATTAGCTCCCACAACTCTCAAGAGAGCGACCACCATCAAATTTTTGTTTAAGGATTGTTAAGAATCATTTCAGGACTGTTGACATACATTTTTTTCACCATAGTGATGAGAAAAAGTGAATCTGGAGGCCTGAAACTGCTCCAGTCAGACATAATGATTATTACTCACTCTTAACGGAAGGCCTTGAAGAAGCATTGACAGCTTTCGCTTCCTTGATGGTGTGGGCAGCATTACCCCAGGAGGAACTGACTCCTCTGTTGATGGTTCTGAAAAAAAATCAAAATTCAGCTTTTACATCAAAATATGAATTTTACTTGCAAAGCACCACATACTGTTGACAATAAAGAATGCATGTCAGTTTTTGTTGAACTAATGAATTTTAATTAGTGCACTGAAACAAAGTATAGTTGGTACAGTTAATAAATCTTTATTATTATTTGAGAGTTTTAAAACTTTCTATAGAAAGAAAATTATGTCAAATAGAACAAAGTAGTGAACATTACTCAACTCTTACTTTTTTCTTTTGCAGGCTACAGATTATGTTCAGTTCAAGAAACTAGTAACGGAGCTAGAGTATAACTGCTTTAAGTACATCATAAATTATTATTTTTGCTATCATTTATTTATTTTATGTGAATTTAGCAATCAGTAAGCCCAGGAGTCACATTCGGGAGCTCAGGAGCTTCCTAACATGGCTCATAGAATAGAGGCCAAGCATTTTGACAATAACTTACAATACTTTACCATCAACAGTTGACGGATAGTTCTCTTGACTCTGACTGTCCTCATCGCTTTCCAGAGCTCTCTGTAATACAAAATAAAACTTACAAATTTGATCAAACACAAAAAGGGAATATATGGTGAATACAAACAAAAAAGAATCAACACACCATCTGGTTCAATTGTTATTTCATCCAAGTTTTTCCCATGGAACTCAGCGATCCTCCCTTGTTCCCGAGTGCCATGAGAAGTTTTGCTTATTTTGGCCAGTTGCCATGTCTTTTCTGGCAGACGATAGAATTCCCGATGAATTCTAATGTCGTGGCCAAGGAAGTTGGCCAGCTGGTCCATTTCCGTGTCAGTAAGATTAAGAACTGTTGACAGGGTGGCAGCATGCTTTCTGAGTTTAGTTGAGGTAAGTGACTGGGGGACACTTGGCACCACACCTTTCGCAAAGTCACAGATACAGTCAGATCCTCTAAATGTGTCATGGCGCATGGTCTTGCAAACATGTATCCATTTTCTTTTAGAATCCCACAAGCCTTTGCTTCACAAGGAGTTCTGCTGCGTTCAGCATTTTTGGTGTAAGCAGAATTGGGACTGGCCGTCCACGCTTCCCACTGATGATTATCCTTGTGAAGTGTCTGGAGAGCTTTTTCTCCACTTCTGAGAGGGCCCAATCTACATCCTCATGGGGCTCTGAAGTATCTCGATTGGTAAATGCAGACAAAGGTATGCCTGCTACCTCTCCTTCCCTGCGGCGATTAAAGAAAATTGTCTGGACAAGACACACTTTCGCCAACTCTGACCAAGCTTTTCTGAGGGATTTTCAGAGAGTGTTTCGAAACCACTCATCTTGCGCTTGACTAAGACATGCATGCATTCTTTTTGGACATCTTCAGTAAAAGGCATGAGAGCAGGCACATTCCACTTTGCTTTCCCTGATTTCTCAGTGCTGTGGCTGAGATCATCTCATTCCACTTTTCCTGATGGACGCCTTGATGGAATCATGAACATGTTTTTCACTGTCATAGCCACATGTGGCCTTGACAGCCTTGACGGTCTCTATGTACTTCTGTGGATTGATAAAAATCTTCCATTTTTTTTAACGTGGTGACTTTCCTAGCATTGTGAATTTAGCTGGCCCCAATTCTCGCATCTTCTCTCGAACCTGCTGTTGATTCTTTGCTGATATCCCACATTTGTTCAATAAGTGCTGCCTAAAGTTTATAATCACTTTATCATTTTTTATTATCTCTCTCACTGAGTCAGGATTCATGACACTGATGACTCCCCACATCTGTTTACTTTCATTTGAAGGCACAGCTGCTGTGTATGTGCACAAAGATTGAACACGGTTCCTTCCTGGTTGGGTTTGGTCTGGTTTTCTAGGGTGGCCTTTAAATGGCACAAGTTCACCAGTTCTTGACTTCATAACAGCAGCATTGAGCGCATAGTTTCCTCTGTTGCGAATAAAATCTAGCTGTATTTTTCTCTCCTTGGATCCTTTTGGAAAGCTTAGGGCTTTGGCCACATCAAGCAATAATGTTTCTTGTTGTAAACTCTATTCCCATCTCTCTTTGTAAGGGGCTTGAATAACTATATTGTTGTTAATGGACTGACTTGAAGAGGGCTTTTCCTCTCCAGCAACTTCACATGTTTCTCTGAGTAGATCAAGTGGTATGTTGTCTCGAGTGGCGCTGTTGCAAACAGGGAGATCCCATTGAGCCAGAGAGATTCATTAATATCAAAAAGAGCCTGAGATGATCTTCTTCCACAACTCTCTTCACTGTCACTTCCAGTGGAATCTGGCACATATTCATCACCGCTTGATGTAGAATCTGTCACGACTGCCTGACTCTGGCTGGGGGGCTGGGTGTGGGTGACTTGTGTTTTGCTGTGCGCTTGGGGTTTTGTTTTTTTCCCCTTCTCTCCATGTATCCTGAGTTGGTGGGCGTGGCCTCCTGATCATTGATTGTGGCACACCTGCATTCCATCAAGCACCTGCTCTCAATTTGTCAATCACCACACTACTTAAGACCTGCCCAGCTCTCCAGTCCTCGCTGGATTGCTGTGTACCACGAAACTTGCTCGGTCCTCCCTGGTTCACCTGTCTTCCCTGCCGGTCAGCACCGTCATCTGGATCCGACCACACCTTGCTCTCTCCCGCCAGTTCCCCCAACTTCTCCCTCCCTCAACAGAACCTGACCCGGCCTCATTCCCCCCACTCTCCGTTCATTCATTCATTTCTGTTTCTCAATAAACACCTCCACGTACTCATCAGCAAATTCTTCTGCTTCTGGGTCCTGTTTCCTAGCATGACAGAATCGTATAATTCAGATGGATCTTCCCGGTCTATGTCTTTCATCTAGAAATATATATACAAAAGATGTAGAATTAATAATTAGTTGACTGGCCAATCATTAATATCAGATAAATCTGACGCTATTTTGATAATTGGTCAATTTAATGGTAATTTATTGAGTTATTTATCATAGTAAATGAAATATATTTTAATTTATTTTTAGGAGTTGATGATGGCATCTGATAACAGGAATTTGTCTTCAAAAAGCTAAGCCGTGTTTTGTAAAGTTATGGTATTTAACATAACAAAACAATCACCATTTTAAAATATGATCCAATGAAGAAACGAAAAATGTAAATAACTGTTTATTAGGTCCCTTAAAGAGGAACTATGCAACATTTTTACCGTAATTATACAGCTACAGAGTTTTGTGAAGGTTGAATGATACAGTGGTGGAAAAAGTTTTCGCCCTTTAAAATTTTACACAATCTCAAATATTGCCATGAAATATTTGTTGAAAAATATTTTTTTGTGTTTCAAAAGGTGTGGTTGCATTAGACAGACACAAACAAATACAAATTATATAGCTTTTGTTCATTGTTTACTAGAAACAAACAAAACTGAATTCTTGACAGTTTCAATATGTCAGTTCCCAACATTGTCGGTATCAAAGTCAACAAATAACAGAGAATGTGTTCAAAACTGAACAAAAAATAAATAAACCATCACATCATCAAATTAATATTTAGTTGTCCTGCCATTAGCACGCAGTAGAGCTCTAATCCTTGCTGGCATGCTCTCCACGAGCCTTCCACACTGTTGAGGGGTAATCTTGTCCCATTCTTCTTGAATTACTGCTTTTAATTCTTCTAAATTCTTGGTTTTACGTTTGAAACAGACCTTTGATAATCCACCACAGATTTTCAATGGGGCTCATATCCGGGGATTGAGCTGGCCAATCCAAGACCTGGATACCGTGCTCCTGCAGCCAAGTTCTACTGGCCCTGGATGTGTGGCAAGGGGCATTATCTTGCTGAAACTTCCAATTTCGGCCTCGGAACAGAGCACGCACAGAAGGGAGCATGTGGGATTCAAGAATGGCACAATACTTGGTAGAGTTCAGTGTACCTTCACAGACAGTGAGATGACCAACACCTGCAGCACTCATGCATCCCCAAACCATGATACTGCCTCCACCATGCTTGACAGTAGGTACTGTACATGCTGGGGATAGTGCTTCACCTGGCCTTCTGCGTTCCATCACATTAGCAGGAGGAAGATAAAGCTGGAAACTGGACCCATCTGACCACAGAATCTTCTTCCAGTTCCTGGCTGTCCAGTTCTTGTGTGCTTGGGCCCAACGACGCCGGGCTAACCTCTGTCTCTCATTGATGAGGGGGTTCTTGACAGCCTTGTAGGATCTCAAGCCATGTTCTAAAAGTCGGCCACGTATAGTGCGGGTGGAACACTGGACACCAGTTTGGTTTGACCACTGCTGCTGAAGCTCCTGTGATGTCAGCCGGCGGTTTTCCCTGCACATGCGGATCAGGATGCGGTCATTTCTTGCTGAAGAAACCTATGGACGCCTAGATCTTGGTTTGTCTTCCAAGCTGTTGGTTTGCCTGTATTTCTGCAGAGTGTATCCAACTGCTGAAGGACTGCATCTGCACTTCCTGGCAATCTGGCGGCAGCTGTACCCTTCCTGGCTGAGAATCTGTAAATCTTCAGGCGTGTTTCCTCGCGTTAGGTTCCTTGTTTTAGCCATTTTTGTCTCTGAAGAACTTTCAAAATGTGCTGGTTTTGTATAGGCATGAAGTAAGGCAACAAATATTGTGTCCTTTAATAAAAGTACGACCTTCATTAGAGGATCACTGGTTACCCAATAACCCAATGCTCAAAATGTCTTATGTATTTTTTATGGAACCAATCAATTTTAAGTTTGTATGGCTTTTTTAGGATTTGTATTAGTATTTTGGCTGTGACTGAACTAAAAGAAATTATACTGAAGACCTAAAAGTGATTCTTAATGCAATATTTCACAAATGCATGGGGTGTCCGAAAACTTTTTTCCACCACTGTATGTTATGGGGAGAATGATGTCACGCTGGATGAGTGGCGAGGTGCAGGAAAAGGACCCAAACGTAAGGAATCAAAATTAATCTTTAATAACAAAAGGGCGGCTGGCAGTCCAGGCAAAAACTCAGGAATAAAAGGCAAATAATCTTTAGACAAAAAAACAGGGAAGATACACAGAGATACCAAGAACACAAGACACACAGGAAACCAAGAACACCCAAGACCAAGACTAACAGGAAACCAAGAGAACGGACAGACAAGGAAACAAAGGAAACACAGGAACCAAATAGACAAGACCAATCAGACACAGGTGAAAACAAATCAGGGGCAGATGCAAAATCAAACGGGTGGGAAACGACAGTAAGTAGAAAAAGACAAGACATAACTACAAAATAAAACAGGAAACACAGAAACAAACTGAAACAGTAACTACAAAATAAAACAAACTCAAAAACTATGACAAATGAGGCTCTTGGAACACCCCTCCTGGCCTCTCCTGGCCAGAAACCGCACTTGCAAGATCTGGGACACCGATGTCGTCAGTGGATGGAACTCTGATTTCGCCTCACAAGTTACATTGACTTCTTTACAGCAGCTCGCTATAGGAAGCAGCCAGCGGTAGCTTAATTTCATAGTAATTACTGATGGCAGAGCCGGGGGAAAAGAAGAGATGCAGACCAACGTATTGTTGTTTCACTTAAAATACTTCTCGTCAGCTTCATTGTAAACAAATGCACATGGCTGGGGGGTTTGCGACGGTTGTGTCGTTGTTGTAAAATACGCACCCGGAACAGTAGCGGGGGGGGGAAAAGCGGCCAAAAAAACAGCAAGGAGCACTGAACCTGCATAGTTGCAGTAACTGTAATAAAGTTCCTACTTATTTGGCCTTACGTTTTGTAATAGATGTTATATAATAATAATAATAATAATAATAATAATAATAATAATAATAAAGGCGATAACAGCAACAACAACAGATGAAATCATCACCAGTTGCTTTTGACAGCATCTATGTATTTCACCTCCAATTTGTATGTTTTGTCTCTTTTTGAAATGATATGCTGAATGGCATCATTGAGTGGGGGTGATCCTCGCGGTGGCATTGTTATTCGCAGATAAAATAAATATAAAAATTTG
>CAMPSB010000383.1:0-18398 GCA_946959425.1 Argyrosomus regius | reverse complement strand
TAACTAGAAAATTTCTAAAGAAATTTTGAGGGTGCCTGGACTCTGGCCCCGTCGAGCCCTACATTAAATAGCTGCCGGGCGTGTGTATGCGTTGCAAGTGGTGTGTATGTTTTGTCTGTTAATTAGAGGGTTTTCCAAAGCCTTTTATTTTGAAGGGACTCTTATTTTGAAAGAATTGTGTCTAGGGGTGTGTGTGTCTGTGTGTCTGTGTGTTTCTGTCTGTCTGTCTGTGTCTCCTCTATCCATCTATCTGTCTGTGTTTATCTCTGAGAGAGAAGGATAAAATGGCCGACATTCAAACTGTATTATTGACAGCCATTGTTATTATACAGAGAGTTCAATCAAGTTAATCACAGTCAGGCTTGTGGGGGCAGTTAAGGAGAAAGTTTTATAGTCTTTTTATTTTGAAGCAACTCTTATTTTGAAAGTCTTGTTGTGTGTGTGTGTGTGTGTGTGTGTGTGTAAGTACTGCGAGAGAAGGATAAAAGGGCCGACATTAAAATGTAGCCTTGATAGTCATTGATTAAGATAGCCCTCCCCCTCTCCTCCTTCAGACAGGCTTGAGGTTGCCAAACAAACAAGGCCAACTGCCCTAATCAGTATGAGCAGTTAGGTGCACCTGTTAGAATGTCTAGTGATATAATTTTTATTTCTGTAGTACAAAATCTGTGTCCGTTAAGGAGAGAGTTTTACAAAGTCTTTTATTTTGAAGGGACTCTTATTTTGAAAGACTTGTTGTGTGTGTGTTTGTGTAGTTGTGTGTGTGTGCGGTGTGTGTGTGTGGGTTGGTCGCGAGAGAGAAGGAAAAAAGGCCGACAAAAAAAAGTAGCCTGATAGTCATGGAGGGAAGGCCCCCCCCCCTCCCCCCAGACAGGCTGGAGGTGGCCAAGCAACCAGGGCCAACGGCGGCCCCTAATCAGCAGAGCAGTTAGGGGCACGTTAGAATGTCAGGGAAAGCAGAGAGAGAAAGCTGAAACCGCCCGGTGTGTGTGTTTCTGTGTGTCTGTGTGTGTCTGTCTGTCTGTCTGTCTGTGTCTCCCTCTATCCATCTATCTGTCTGTGTTTATCTCTGTGAGAGAAGGATAAAATGGCCGACATTCAAACTGTATTATTGACAGTCATTGTTATTATACAGAGAGTTCAATCAAGTTAATCACAGTCAGGCTTGTGGGGGGCAGTTAAGGAGAAAGTTTTACAGTCTTTTATTTTGAAGGAACTCTTATTTTGAAAGTCTTGTTGTGTGTGTGTGTGTGTGTGTGTGTGTATGTTTGTGTGTGTGTGTGTGTTTTGCCTGTTGAGGAGAGAGTTTTCTAAAATATTTTGTTTTTTGAAGGGACTCTTATTTTGAAAGTCTGTGTGTCTCTCTATATGTCTGTGTATGTGTGCGAAGAGAAGGATAAAATGGCCGACATTAAAAATGTAGCCTTGATAGTCATTGATTAAGATAGCCCCTCCCCCTCTCCTCCCTCAGACAGGCTTGAGGTTGCCAAGCAACCAGGGCCAACTGCCGGCCCTAATCAGCAGAGCAGTTAGGTACACCTGTTACAATGTCAGTTGAAATGCCCAGAGAGAGAGAGAAAATGCTGAAACCGCCCGTCGAAAAGACGGTGTGGTGGCCAAACCGTTTGGCCTATCATTGAACCGACTTCACCGTGAGCATCTTGAGCTCTTCCTGATCATTTACATATATATTTGAGGGGGAAAATTGTATAAACCTTGGCCTTGGTAGTCATAGAAAGAACAGGTGCTCCCTGCTCCTTTTGGAAATTTCTCCTCTCCCGTTAACATGGGCGTAGATGCGGCCGTGGGTTGGTGTTCCTGCCGCATCTTTGTGTCTCACGCCAAAACTATAAAGCCGACAGCTTCAGCAGTGTTATCACTGCGACCACCACAAATTTTCCTACATTTCTAGCTATAAAATTATTTCTGTAGAGAGACATTTGCGGCCTCAATCGCAGTTTACAATTTTTTTTTTTTGACGAATTTCTCTCTCCCTCTGCCCTCTAGCGATGATGTCACCAACTGTAGCTCGCGAACATTCTACCAATACACACCCATTCATTTTTTTGGCGTGGTTTTTGGCGATTTTTGGCAAAACCGTTTGGTGAAACCCTTAGAAAAGTCATAGCCTGCGTCGCCCGGCCGAGCCGGTCGATTTGACACCTTTTTGTGTATGTGCGACAAAAACTGTGGGAGGAGTAGCGCGTCAAAAAAAGGGCGTAAGAATAATAATAATAACTAGAAAAATTTCTAAAGAAATTTTGAGTGTGCCCTGACTCTGGCCCCGTCGAGCCCTACATTAAATAGCTGTCAGCGTGTGTATGCGCGTGTGTGTGTGTTTTGTCTGTTAATTAGAGAGTTTTCCAAAGTCTTTTATTTTGAAGGGACTCTTATTTTGAAAGAATTTTGTCTAGTGTGTGTGTCTGTGTGTCTGTGTCTGTCTGTCTGTCTGTCTGTGTCTCCCTCTATCCATCTATCTGTCTGTGTTTATCTCTGAGAGGAGAAGGATAAAATGGCCGACATTCAAACTGTATTATTGACAGTCATTGTTATTATACAGAGTTCAATCAAGTTAATCACAGTCAGGCTTGTGGGGGGCAGTTAAGGAGAAAGTTTTACAGTCTTTTATTTTGAAGGAACTCTTATTTTTGAAAGTCTTGTTGTGTGTGTGTGTGTGTGTGTGTGTGTGTGTGTATGTTTGTGTGTGTGTGCGTGCGTGTTTTGCCTGTTGAGGAGAGAGTTTTCTAAAATATTTTGTTTTGAAGGGACTCTTATTTTGAAAGTCTGTGTGTCTCTCTATCTATGTCTGTGTATGTGTCTGCGACAGAGAAGGATAAAATGGCCGACATTAAAAATGTAGCCCTGATAGTCATTGATATTATAAAGACAGTGAAAACAGCCCCTCCCCCTCTGCTCCCTGTCTGTGTCTGTGAGAGGGGCCAGGTGGAGCCCACCAATCAGAGCAGAGCAATCAACCGCAGCTGCTGTGTGAGATTAAACAGTGCTGAGAGAGAGAAAAACGTCTGAAAGCCACCCCTCGAACAGAAAGGACTCCTGACCAAACCGTTGCTCCAATCTCTGAACCGACTTTACTGTGAGCATGCTGAGCCCTTCCCGAGCGTCTAGAGACCTGTTTTGTGTGATTACCAGGAAGAAATGTCCCCTTTACAGCGATTCAAAGAAATGTTACTTCTGCTTTCCTCCAGAAATTTTCCCGCTTTTTAACATGGCAGTCTATGGGGCTGTGGATGGGTGTTGCTGCCGCATCTTTGCGTGTGACGCCAAAACTATAAAGGTGACAGCTTCAGCAGTGTTATCACTGCGACCACCACAAATTTTCCTACGTTTCTATGTATAAATTATTTCTGTAGAGTGAAATTTGCGGCCTCAAGCGCAGTTTACAAATTTTTTTTTTCGAGGAATTTCTTTCTCCCTCTGCCCTCTAACGATGATGTCACTTAACTGTAGCTCGCGAACATTCTACCAATACACACCCATTCATTTTTTGGCGTGGTTTTTGGCGATTTTTAGGCAAACCGTTTGCCGAAACCCTTAGAAAAGTCATAGCCCGAGTCGCCCGGCCGAGCCGGTCGATTTGACACCTTTTTGTGTATGTGTGACAAAAACTGTGGGACCAGTAGCGCCGTCCAAAAAAAAGGGCGTAAGAATAATAAATAATAACTAGAAAAATTTCTAAAGAAATTTTGAGTGTGCCAGACTCTGGCCCCGTCGAGCCCTACATTAAATAGCTGTCAGCGTGTGTATGCGCGTGTGTGTGTGTTTTGTCTGTTAATTAGAGAGTTTTCCAAAGTCTTTTATTTTGAAGGGACTCTTATTTTGAAAGAATTTTGTCTAGTGTGTGTGTCTGTGTGTCTGTGTCTGTCTGTCTGTCTGTCTGTGTCTCCCTCTATCCATCTATCTGTCTGTGTTTATCTCTGAGAGAGAAGGATAAAATGGCCGACATTCAAACTGTATTATTGACAGTCATTGTTATTATACAGAGAGTTCAATCAAGTTAATCACAGTCAGGCTTGTGGGGGGCAGTTAAGGAGAAAGTTTTACAGTCTTTTATTTTGAAGGAACTCTTATTTTGAAAGTCTTGTTGTGTGTGTGTGTGTGTGTGTGTGTGTATGTTTGTGTGTGTGTGTGTGTCGTGTTTTGCCTGTTGAGGAGAGAGTTTTCTAAAATATTTTGTTTTGAAGGGACTCTTATTTTGAAAGTCTGTGTGTCTCTCTATCTATGTCTGTGTATGTGTCTGCGACAGAGAAGGATAAAATGGCCGACATTAAAAATGTAGCCCTGATAGTCATTGATATTATAAAGACAGTGAAAACAGCCCCTCCCCCCTCTGCTCCCTGTCTGTGTCTGTGAGAGGGGCCAGGTGGAGCCCACCAATCAGAGCAGAGCAATCAACCGCAGCTGCTGTGTGAGATTAAACAGTGCTGAGAGAGAGAAAAACGTCTGAAAGCCACCCCTCGAACAGAAAGGACTCCTGACCAAACCGTTGCTCCAATCTCTGAACCGACTTTACTGTGAGCATGCTGAGCCCTTCCCGAACGTCTAGAGACCTGTTTTGTGTGATTACCAGGAAGAAATGTCCCCTTTACAGCGATTCAAAGAAATGTTACTTCTGCTTTCCTCCAGAAATTTTCCCGCTTTTTTAACATGGCAGTCTATGGGGCTGTGGATGGGTGTTGCTGCCGCATCTTTGCGTGTGACGCCAAAACTATAAAGGTGACAGCTTCAGCAGTGTTATCACTGCGACCACCACAAATTTTCCTACGTTTCTATGTATAAATTATTTCTGTAGAGTGAAATTTGCGGCCTCAAGCGCAGTTTACAAATTTTTTTTTTCGAGGAATTTCTTTCTCCCTCTGCCCTCTAGCGATGATGTCACCAACTGTAGCTCGCGAACATTCTACCAATACACACCCATTCATTTTTTGGCGTGGTTTTTGGCGATTTTTAGGCAAACCGTTTGCCGAAACCCTTAGAAAAGTCATAGCCCGCGTCGCCCGGCCGAGCCGGTCGATTTGACACCTTTTTGTGTATGTGTGACAAAAACTGTGGGACGAGTAGCGCGTCAAAAAAAGGGCGTAAGAATAATAATAATAACTAGAAAAATTTCTCAAAGAAATTTTGAGTGTGCCTGACTCTGGCCCCGTCGAGCCCTACATTAAATAGCTGTCAGCGTGTGTATGCGCGTGTGTGTGTGTTTTGTCTGTTAATTAGAGAGTTTTCCAAAGTCTTTTATTTTGAAGGGACTCTTATTTTGAAAGAATTTTGTCTAGTGTGTGTGTCTGTGTGTCTGTGTCTGTCTGTCTGTCTGTCTGTGTCTCCCTCTATCCATCTATCTGTCTGTGTTTATCTCTGAGAGAGAAGGATAAAATGGCCGACATTCAAACTGTATTATTGACAGTCATTGTTATTATACAGAGAGTTCAATCAAGTTAATCACAGTCAGGCTTGTGGGGGGCAGTTAAGGAGAAAGTTTTACAGTCTTTTATTTTGAAGGAACTCTTATTTTGAAAGTCTTGTTGTGTGTGTGTGTGTGTGTGTGTGTGTGTGTGTGTATGTTTGTGTGTGTGTGCGTGCGTGTTTTGCCTGTTGAGGAGAGAGTTTTCTAAAATATTTTGTTTTGAAGGGACTCTTATTTTGAAAGTCTGTGTGTCTCTCTATCTATGTCTGTGTATGTGTCTGCGACAGAGAAGGATAAAATGGCCGACATTAAAAATGTAGCCCTGATAGTCATTGATATTATAAAGACAGTGAAAACAGCCCCTCCCCCCTCTGCTCCCTGTCTGTGTCTGTGAGAGGGGCCAGGTGGAGCCCACCAATCAGAGCAGAGCAATCAACCGCAGCTGCTGTGTGAGATTAAACAGTGCTGAGAGAGAGAAAAACGTCTGAAAGCCACCCTCGAACAGAAAGGACTCCTGACCAAACCGTTGCTCCAATCTCTGAACCGACTTTACTGTGAGCATGCTGAGCCCTTCCCGAACGTCTAGAGACCTGTTTTGTGTGATTACCAGGAAGAAATGTCCCCTTTACAGCGATTCAAAGAAATGTTACTTCTGCTTTCCTCCAGAAATTTTCCCCGCTTTTTTAACATGGCAGTCTATGGGGCTGTGGATGGGTGTTGCTGCCGCATCTTTGCGTGTGACGCCAAAACTATAAAGGTGACAGCTTCAGCAGTGTTATCACTGCGACCACCACAAATTTTCCTACGTTTCTATGTATAAATTATTTCTGTAGAGTGAAATTTGCGGCCTCAAGCGCAGTTTACAAATTTTTTTTTCGAGGAATTTCTTTCTCCCTCTGCCCTCTAGCGATGATGTCACCAACTGTAGCTCGCGAACATTCTACCAATACACACCCATTCATTTTTTGGCGTGGTTTTTGGCGATTTTTTAGGCAAACCGTTTGCCGAAACCCTTAGAAAAGTCATAGCCCGCGTCGCCCGGCCGAGCCGGTCGATTTGACACCTTTTTGTGTATGTGTGACAAAAACTGTGGGACGAGTAGCGCGTCAAAAAAAGGGCGTAAGAATAATAATAATAATAAGCCGGAATAACATAAGTGTGCTCTTTCAGGCACACTAAGCGCGGGAATAACATATAGTGTGCTCTTTCAGGCACACTCAACTAGAAAAATTTCTAAAGAAATTTTGAGTGTGCCTGACTCTGGCCCCGTCGAGCCCTACATTAAATAGCTGTCAGCGTGTGTATGCGCGTGTGTGTGTGTTTTGTCTGTTAATTAGAGAGTTTTCCAAAGTCTTTTATTTTGAAGGGACTCTTATTTTGAAAGAATTTTGTCTAGTGTGTGTGTCTGTGTGTCTGTGTCTGTCTGTCTGTCTGTCTGTGTCTCCCTCTATCCATCTATCTGTCTGTGTTTATCTCTGAGAGAGAAGGATAAAATGGCCGACATTCAAACTGTATTATTGACAGTCATTGTTATTATACAGAGAGTTCAATCAAGTTAATCACAGTCAGGCTTGTGGGGGGCAGTTAAGGAGAAAGTTTTACAGTCTTTTATTTTGAAGGAACTCTTATTTTGAAAGTCTTGTTGTGTGTGTGTGTGTGTGTGTGTGTGTGTGTATGTTTGTGTGTGTGTGCGTGCGTGTTTTGCCTGTTGAGGAGAGAGTTTTCTAAAATATTTTGTTTTGAAGGGACTCTTATTTTGAAAGTCTGTGTGTCTCTCTATCTATGTCTGTGTATGTGTCTGCGACAGAGAAGGATAAAATGGCCGACATTAAAAATGTAGCCCTGATAGTCATTGATATTATAAAGACAGTGAAAACAGCCCCTCCCCCCTCTGCTCCCTGTCTGTGTCTGTGAGAGGGGCCAGGTGGAGCCCACCAATCAGAGCAGAGCAATCAACCGCAGCTGCTGTGTGAGATTAAACAGTGCTGAGAGAGAGAAAAACGTCTGAAAGCCACCCCTCGAACAGAAAGGACTCCTGACCAAACCGTTGCTCCAATCTCTGAACCGACTTTACTGTGAGCATGCTGAGCCCTTCCCGAACGTCTAGAGACCTGTTTTGTGTGATTACCAGGAAGAAATGTCCCCTTTACAGCGATTCAAAGAAATGTTACTTCTGCTTTCCTCCAGAAATTTTCCCCGCTTTTTTAACATGGCAGTCTATGGGGCTGTGGATGGGTGTTGCTGCCGCATCTTTGCGTGTGACGCCAAAACTATAAAGGTGACAGCTTCAGCAGTGTTATCACTGCGACCACCACAAATTTTCCTACGTTTCTATGTATAAATTATTTCTGTAGAGTGAAATTTGCGGCCTCAAGCGCAGTTTACAAATTTTTTTTTCGAGGAATTTCTTTCTCCCTCTGCCCTCTAGCGATGATGTCACCAACTGTAGCTCGCGAACATTCTACCAATACACACCCATTCATTTTTTTGGCGTGGTTTTTGGCGATTTTTAGGCAAACCGTTTGCCGAAACCCTTAGAAAAGTCATAGCCCGCGTCGCCCGGCCGAGCCGGTCGATTTGACACCTTTTTGTGTATGTGTGACAAAAACTGTGGGACGAGTAGCGCGTCAAAAAAAAAATATAAAGGCGTAAGAATAATAATAAAATAATAAGCGCGGGAATAACATATAGTGTGCTCTTTCAGGCACACTCAACTAGAAAAATTTCTAAAGAAATTTTGAGTGTGCCTGACTCTGGCCCCGTCGAGCCCTACATTAAATAGCTGTCAGCGTGTGTATGCGCGTGTGTGTGTGTTTTGTCTGTTAATTAGAGGGTTTTCTAAAAGTCTTTTATTTTGAAGGGACTCTTATTTTGAAAGAATTTTGTCTAGTGTGTGTGTCTGTGTGTCTGTGTGTGTCTGTCTGTCTGTCTGTGTCTCCCTCTATCCATCTATCTGTCTGTGTTTATCTCTGAGAGAGAAGGATAAAATGGCCGACATTCAAACTGTATTATTGACAGTCATTGTTATTATACAGAGCGTTCAATCAAGTTAATCACAGTCAGGCTTGTGGGGGGCAGTTAAGGAGAAAGTTTTACAGTCTTTTATTTTGAAGGAACTCTTATTTTGAAAGTCTTGTTGTGTGTGTGTGTATGTTTGTGTGTGTGTGTGTGTGTGCGTGTGTGTTTTGCCTGTTGAGGAGAGAGTTTTCTAAAATATTTTGTTTTGAAGGGACTCTTATTTTGAAAGTCTGTGTGTCTTTCTATCTATGTCTGTGTATGTGTCTGCGACAGAGAAGGATAAAATGGCCGACATTAAAAATGTAGCCCTGATAGTCATTGATATTATAAAGACAGTGAAAACAGCCCCTCCCCCCTCTGCTCCCTGTCTGTGTCTGTGAGAGGGGCCAGGTGGAGCCCACCAATCAGAGCAGAGCAATCAACCGCAGCTGCTGTGTGAGATTAAACAGTGCTGAGAGAGAGAAAAACGTCTGAAAGCCACCCCTCGAACAGAAAGGACTCCTGACCAAACCGTTGCTCCAATCTCTGAACCGACTTTACTGTGAGCATGCTGAGCCCTTCCCGAACGTCTAGAGACCTGTTTTGTGTGATTGTCAGGAAGAAATGTCCCCTTTACAGCGATTCAAAGAAACATTACTTCTGCTTTCCTCCAGAAATTTTCCCGCTTTTTAACATGGCAGTCTATGGGGCTGTGGATGGGTGTTGCTGCCGCATCTTTGCGTGTGACGCCAAAACTATAAAGGTGACAGCTTCAGCAGTGTTATCACTGCGACCACCACAAATTTTCCTACGTTTCTATGTATAAATTATTTCTGTAGAGTGACATTTGCGGCCTTGAGCGCAGTTTACAAATTTATTTTTCAATGAATTTCTCTCTCCCTCTGCCCTCTAGCGATGATGTCACCAACTGTAGCTCGCGAACATTCTACCAATACACACCCATTCATTTTTTGGCGTGGTTTTTGGCGATTTTTGGCAAAACCGTTCGGCGAAACCCTTAGAAAAGTCATAGCCTGCGTCGCCCGGCCGAGCCGGTCGATTTGACACCTTTTTGTGTATGTGCGACAAAAACTGTGGGACGAGTAGCGCGTCAAAAAAAGGGGCGTAAGAATAATAATAAACTAGAAAAATTTCTAAAGAAATTTTGAGTGTGCCTGACTCTGGCCCCGTCGAGCCCTACATTAAATAGCTGTCAGCGTGTGTATGCGCGTGTGTGTGTGTTTTGTCTGTTAATTAGAGAGTTTTCCAAAGTCTTTTATTTTGAAGGGACTCTTATTTTGAAAGAATTTTGTCTAGTGTGTGTGTCTGTGTGTCTGTGTCTGTCTGTCTGTCTGTCTGTGTCTCCCTCTATCCATCTATCTGTCTGTGTTTATCTCTGAGAGAGAAGGATAAAATGGCCGACATTCAAACTGTATTATTGACAGTCATTGTTATTATACAGAGAGTTCAATCAAGTTAATCACAGTCAGGCTTGTGGGGGCAGTTAAGGAGAAAGTTTTACAGTCTTTTATTTTGAAGGAACTCTTATTTTGAAAGTCTTGTTGTGTGTGTGTGTGTGTGTGTGTGTGTGTGTATGTTTGTGTGTGTGTGCGTGCGTGTTTTGCCTGTTGAGGAGAGAGTTTTCTAAAATATTTTGTTTTGAAGGGACTCTTATTTTGAAAGTCTGTGTGTCTCTCTATCTATGTCTGTGTATGTGTCTGCGACAGAGAAGGATAAAATGGCCGACATTAAAAATGTAGCCCTGATAGTCATTGATATTATAAAGACAGTGAAAACAGCCCCTCCCCCCTCTGCTCCCTGTCTGTGTCTGTGAGAGGGGCCAGGTGGAGCCCACCAATCAGAGCAGAGCAATCAACCGCAGCTGCTGTGTGAGATTAAACAGTGCTGAGAGAGAGAAAAACGTCTGAAAGCCACCCCTCGAACAGAAAGGACTCCTGACCAAACCGTTGCTCCAATCTCTGAACCGACTTTACTGTGAGCATGCTGAGCCCTTCCCGAACGTCTAGAGACCTGTTTTGTGTGATTACCAGGAAGAAATGTCCCCTTTACAGCGATTCAAAGAAATGTTACTTCTGCTTTCCTCCAGAAATTTTCCCGCTTTTTAACATGGCAGTCTATGGGGCTGTGGATGGGTGTTGCTGCCGCATCTTTGCGTGTGACGCCAAAACTATAAAGGTGACAGCTTCAGCAGTGTTATCACTGCGACCACCACAAATTTTCCTACGTTTCTATGTATAAATTATTTCTGTAGAGTGAAATTTGCGGCCTCAAGCGCAGTTTACAAATTTTTTTTTTCGAGGAATTTCTTTCTCCCTCTGCCCTCTAGCGATGATGTCACCAACTGTAGCTCGCGAACATTCTACCAATACACACCCATTCATTTTTTGGCGTGGTTTTTGGCGATTTTTAGGCAAACCGTTTGCCGAAAACCCTTAGAAAAGTCATAGCCCGCGTCGCCCGGCCGAGCCGGGTCGATTTGACACCTTTTTGTGTATGTGTGACAAAAACTGTGGGACGAGTAGCGCGTCAAAAAAAGGGCGTAAGAATAATAATAATAACTAGAAAAATTTCTAAAGAAATTTTGAGTGTGCCTGACTCTGGCCCCGTCGAGCCCTACATTAAATAGCTGTCAGCGTGTGTATGCGCGCGTGTGTGTGTTTTGTCTGTTAATTAGAGGGTTTTCCAAAGTCTTTTATTTTGAAGGGACTCTTATTTTGAAAGAATTTTGTCTAGTGTGTGTCTGTGTGTGTCTGTCTGTCTGTCTGTCTGTCTGTGTCTCCCTCTATCCATCTATCTGTCTGTGTTTATCTCTGAGAGAGAAGGGATAAAATGGCCGACATTCAAACTGTATTATTGACAGTCATTGTTATTATACAGAGAGTTCAATCAAGTTAATCACAGTCAGGCTTGTGGGGGGCAGTTAAGGAGAAAGTTTTACAGTCTTTTATTTTGAAGGAACTCTTATTTTGAAAGTCTTGTTGTGTGTGTGTGTGTGTGTGTGTGTGTGTGTATGTTTGTGTGTGTGTGTGCGTGTGTGTTTTGCCTGTTAAGGAGAGAGTTTTCTAAAATATTTTATTTTGAAGGGACTCTTATTTTGAAAGTCTGTGTGTCTCTCTATCTATGTCTGTGTATGTGTCTGCGAGAGAGAAGGATAAAATGGCCGACATTAAAAATGTAGCCTTGATAGTCATTGATTAAGATAGCCCCTCCCCCCTCTCCTCCCTCAGACAGGCTTGAGGTTGCCAAGCAACCAGGGCCAACTGCCGGCCCTAATCAGCAGAGCAGTTAGGTGCACCTGTTACAATGTCAGTTGGAAATGCCCAGAGAGAGAGAGAGAAAATGCTGAAACCGCCCGGTGTGTGTGTGTGTCTGTGTGTCTGTTTGTGTCTGTCTGTCTGTCTGTGTCTCCCTCTATCCATCTATCTGTCTGTGTTTATCTCTGAGAGAGAAGGATAAAAATGGCCGACATTCAAACTGTATTATTGACAGTCATTGTTATTATACAGAGAGTTCAATCAAGTTAATCACAGTCAGGCTTGTGGGGGGCAGTTAAGGAGAAAGTTTTACAGTCTTTTATTTTGAAGGGAACTCTTATTTTGAAAGTCTTGTTGTGTGTGTGTGTGTGTGTGTGTGTGTGTGTGTATGTTTGTGTGTGTGTGCGTGTGTGTTTTGCCTGTTAAGGAGAGAGAGTTTTCTAAAATATTTTATTTTGAAGGGACTCTTATTTTGAAAGTCTATGTGTCTCTCTATCTATGTCTGTGTATGTGTCTGCGAGAGAGAAGGATAAAATGGCCGACATTAAAAATGTAGCCTTGATAGTCATTGATTAAGATAGCCCCTCCCCCCTCTCCTCCCCTCAGACAGGCTTGAGGTTGCCAAGCAAACAGGGCCAACTGCCGGCCCTAATCAGCAGAGCAGTTAGGTGCACCTGTTACAATGTCAGTTGGAAATGCCCAGAGAGAGAGAGAGAAAATGCTGAAACCGCCCGGGTGTGTGTGTGTCTGTGTGTCTGTTTGTGTCTGTCTGTCTGTCTGTGTCTCCCTCTATCCATCTATCTGTCTGTGTTTATCTCTGAGAGAGAAGGATAAAATGGCCGACATTCAAACTGTATTATTGACAGTCATTGTTATTATACAGAGAGTTCAATCAAGTTAATCACAGTCAGGCTTGTGGGGGGCAGTTAAGGAGAAAGTTTTACAGTCTTTTATTTTGAAGGAACTCTTATTTTGAAAGTCTTGTTGTGTGTGTGTGTGTGTGTGTGTGTATGTTTGTGTGTGTGTGCGTGTGTGTTTTGCCTGTTAAGGAGAGAGTTTTCTAAAATATTTTATTTTGAAGGGACTCTTATTTTGAAAGTCTGTGTGTCTCTCTATCTATGTCTGTGTATGTGTCTGCGAGAGAGAAGGATAAAATGGCCGACATTAAAAATGTAGCCTTGATAGTCATTGATTAAGATAGCCCCTCCCCCCTCTCCTCCCTCAGACAGGCTTGAGGTTGCCAAGCAACCAGGGCCAACTGCCGGCCCTAATCAGCAGAGCAGTTAGGTGCACCTGTTACAATGTCAGTTGGAAATGCCCAGAGAGAGAGAGAAAATGCTGAAACCGCCCGTCGAAAAAGACGGTGTGGTGGCCAAACCGTTTGGCCTATCATTGAACCGACTTCACTATGAGCATCTTGAGCTCCTCCTGATCATCTACATATATTTTGAGGCGAAAATTGTATAAACCTTGGCCTTGGTAGTCATAGAAAGAAACAGGTGCTCCCTGCTCCTTTTGGAAATTTCTCCTCTCCCGTTAACATGGGCGTAGATGCGGCCGTGGGTTGGTGTTGCTGCCGCATCTTTGTGTCTCACGCCAAAACTATAAAGCCGACAGCTTCAGCAGTGTTATCACTGCGACCACCACAAATTTTCCTACATTTCTAGCTATAAAATTATTTCTGTAGAGAGACATTTGTGGCCTCAATCGCAGTTTACAAATTTTTTTTTTGACGAATTTCTCTCTCTCTTGCCCTCTAGCGATGACATCACCCACTCTAGGTCTGGGACATTCTACCAATACACACCCATTCATTTTTTTGGCGTGGTTTTTGGCGATTTTTGGCAAAACCGTTCAGTGAAACCCTTAGAAAAGTCATAGCATACCGATCCCGGCCGAGCCGGTCGATTTGACACCTTTTTTTGTGTATGTGCGACCAAAACTCTGGGAGGAGTAGTCGACCGAAAAACGTACGGAAGAATAATAATAATTATAATAATAAGAATAATAAGTATGGTGGATAGTATATAGTGTGCTCTTTCAGGCACACTCAACTAGAAAAATTTCTAAAGAAATTTTGAGTGTGCCTGACTCTGGCCCCGTCGAGCCCTACATTAAATAGCTGTCAGCGTGTGTTTTGTCTGTTAATTAGAGGGTTTTCCAAAGTCTTAGGGTTTTCTAAAGTCTTTTATTTTGAAGGGACTCTTATTTTGAAAGAATTTTGTCTAGTGTGTGTGTTCTGTGTGTCTGTGTGTGTCTGTCTGTCTGTCTGTGTCTCCCCTCTATCCATCTATCTGTCTGTGTTTATCTCTGAGAGAGAAGGATAAAATGGCCGACATTCAAACTGTATTATTGACAGTCATTGTTATTATACAGAGAGTTCAATCAAGTTAATCACAGTCAGGCTTGTGGGGGGCAGTTAAGGAGAAAGTTTTACAGTCCTTTATTTTGAAGGAACTCTTATTTTGAAAGTCTTGTTGTGTGTGTGTGTGTGTGTGTGTGTATGTGTGTGTGTGTGCGTGTGTGTTTTGCCTGTTAAGGAGAGAGTTTTCTAAAATATTTTATTTTGAAGGGACTCTTATTTTGAAAGTCTGTGTGTCTCTCTATCTATGTCTGTGTATGTGTCTGCGAGAGAGAAGGATAAAATGGCCGACATTAAAAATGTAGCCTTGATAGTCATTGATTAAGATAGCCCCTCCCCCTCTCCTCCCTCAGACAGGCTTGAGGCTGCTAAGCAACCAGGGCCAACTGCCGGCCCTAATCAGCAGAGCAGTTAGGTGCACCTGTTACAATGTCAGTTGGAAATGCCCAGAGAGAGAGAGAAAATGCTGGAAACCGCCCCTCAAAAAGACGGTGTGGTGGCCAAACCGTTTGGCCTATCATTGAACCGACTTCACTATGAGCATCTTGAGCTCCTCCTGATCATCTACATATATATTTGAGGCGAAAATTGTATAAACCTTGGCCTTGGTAGTCATAGAAAGAACAGGTGCTCCCTGCTCCTTTTGGAAATTTCCCTCTCCCGTTAACATGGGCGTAGATGCGGCCGTGGGTGGTGTTGCTGCCGCATCTTTGTGTCTCACGCCAAAACTATAAAGCCGACAGCTTCAGCAGTGTTATCACTGCGACCACCACAAATTTTCCTACATTTCTAGCTATAAAATTATTTCTGTAGAGAGACATTTGTGGCCTCAATCGCAGTTTACAAATTTTTTTTGACGAATTTCTCTCTCTCTGCCCTCTAGCGATGACATCACCCACTCTAGGTCTGGGACATTCTACCAATACACACCCATTCATTTTTTGGCGTGGTTTTTAGCGATTTTTGGCAAAACCGTTCAGTGAAACCCTTAGAAAAGTCATAGCATACCGATCCCGGCCGAGCCGGTCGATTTGACACCTTTTTTGTGTATGTGCGACCAAAACTCTGGGAGGAGTAGTCGACTAAAAACGTACGGAAGAATAATAATAATTATAATAATAATAAGAATAATAAGTATGGTGGATAGTATATAGTGTGCTCTTTTCAGGCACACTCAACTAGAAAAATTCCTAAAGAAATTTTGGAGTGTGCCTGACTCTGGCCCCGTCGCCCCCATACATTATTATTGACACTGCTCAGCAAATTCAGTATTAATACAACAAGCTGTGTGAGTGAAAACAGCCCCTCCCCCTCTGCTCCTCAGTTAGGAGGTTGCTAAGCAACCAGGGCCAACTGCCGGGCCCTAATCAGCAGAGCAGTTAGGTGCACCTGTTAGAATGTCAGTTGGAAATGCCCAGAGAGAGAGAGAGAAAATGCTGAAAGTCACCCTCGAACAGAAAGGACTCCTGACCAAACCGTTGCTCCAATCACTGAACCAACTTTACTGTGAGCATCGTGAGCCCTTCCTGAACGTCTAGATACCTGTTTTGTGTGATTACCATGAAGAAATGTCCCCTTTACAGCGATTCAAAGAAATGTTACTTCTGCTTTCCTCCAGAAATTTTCCCGCTTTTTTAACATGGCAGTCTATGGGGCTGTGGATGGGTGTTGCTGCCGCATCTTTGCGTGTGACACCAAAACTATACAGCCGACAGCTTCAGCAGTGTTATCACTGCGACCACCACAAATTTTCCTACGTTTCTATGTATAAATTATTTCTGTAGAGTGACATTTGCGGCCTCGAGCGCAGTTTACAAATTTTTTTTCAACGAATTTCTCTCTCCCTCTGCCCTCTAGCGATGATGTCACCAACTGTAGCTCGCGAACATTCTACCAATACACACCCATTCATTTTTTGGGCGTGGTTTTTGGCGATTTTTAGGCAAACCGTTTGTCAAAACCCTTAGAAAAGTCATAGCCCGCGTCGCCCGGCCGAGCCGGTCGATTTGACACCTTTTTGTGTATGTGTGACAAAAACTGTGGGACGAGTAGCGCGTCAAAAAAAAGGGCGTAAGAATAATAATAATAATAAGCGCGGGAATAACATATAGTGTGCTCTTTCAGGCACACTCAATAATAATAATAAACCGGGGATAACATATAGTATGCTCTTTCAGGCACACTCAACTAGAAAAATTTCTAAAGAAATTTTGAGTGTGCCTGACTCTGGCCCCGTCGAGCCCTACATTAAATAGCTGTCAGCGTGTGTATGCGCGTGTGTATGTTTTGTCTGTTAATTAGACGGTTTTCCAAAGTCTTTTATTTTGAAGGGACTCTTATTTTGAAAGAATTTTGTCTAGTGTGTGTGTGTCTGTGTGTCTGTTTGTGTCTGTCTGTCTGTCTGTGTCTCCCTCTATCCATCTATCTGTCTGTGTTTATCTCTGAGAGAGAAGGATAAAATGGCCGACATTCAAACTGTATTATTGACAGTCATTGTTATTATACAGAGAGTTCAATCAAGTTAATCACAGTCAGGCTTGTGGGGGGCAGTTAAGGAGAAAGTTTTACAGTCTTTTATTTTGAAGGAACTCTTATTTTGAAAGTCTTGTTGTGTGTGTGTGTGTGTGTGTGTGTGTGTATGTTTGTGTGTGTGCGTGTGTGTTTTGCCTGTTAAGGAGAGAGTTTCTAAAATATTTTATTTTGAAGGGACTCTACTTTGAAAGTCTGTGTGTCTCTCTATCTATGTCTGTGTATGTGTCTGCGTAGAGAGAAGGATAAAATGGCCGACATTAAAAATGTAGCCTTGATAGTCATTGATTAAGATAGCCCCTCCCCCTCTCCTCCCTCAGACAGGCTTGAGGTTGCCAAGCAACCAGGGCCAACTGCCGGCCCTAATCAGCAGAGCAGTTAGGTGCACCTGTTACAATGTCAGTTGGAAATGCCCAGAGAGAGAGAGAGAAAATGCTGAAACCGCCCATTCAAAAAGACGGTGTGGTGGCCAAACCGTTTGGCCTATCATTGAACCGACTTCACTATGAGCATCTTGAGCTCCTCCTGATCATCTACATATATATTTGAGGCGAAAATTGTATAAACCTTGGCCTTGGTAGTCATAGAAAGAACAGGTGCTCCCTGCTCCTTTTGGAAATTTCTCCTCTCCCGTTAACATGGGCGTAGATGCGCCGTGGGTTGGTGTTGCTGCCGCATCTTTGTGTCTCACGCCAAAACTATAAAGCCGACAGCTTCAGCAGTGTTATCACTGTACCACCACAAATTTTCCTACATTTTCTAGCTATAAAATTATTTCTGTAGAGAGACATTTGTGGCCTCACTCGCAGTTTACAAATTTTTTTTTTGGATGAATTTCTCTCTCTCTTGCCCTCTAGCGATGACATCACCCACTCTAGGTCTGGGACATTCTACCAATACACACCCATTCATTTTTTTGGCGTGGTTTTTGGCGATTTTTGGCAAAACCGTTCAGTGAAACCCTTAGAAAAGTCATAGCATACCGATCCCGGCCGAGCCGTGGTCGATTTGACACCTTTTTTGTGTATGTGCGACCAAAACTCTGAGGAGTAGTCGACCGAAAAACGTACGGAAGAATAATAATAATAACTAGAAAATTTCTAAAGAAATTTTGAGTGTGCCTGACTCTGGCCCCGTCAGCCCCCATACATTATTATTGACACTGCTCAGCAAATTCAGTATTAATACAACAAGCTGTGTGAGTGAAACAGCCCCTCCCCCCTCTGCTCCCTCAGGCAGGAGGTTGCCAAGCAACCAGGGCCAACTGCTGGGCCCTAATCAGCAGAGCAGTTAGGTGTTGCTGCCGCATCTTTGCGTGTGACGCAAAACATAAAGCTGACAGCTTCAGCAGTGTTATCACTCGCGACCAGCACAAATTTTCCTAACGTTTCTAGCGAAAAAATTATTTTGTAGAATGACATTTGTGTCCTCAATGCACTTCTTACAAATTTGATTTTTCGACGAATTTCTCTCCCTCTGCCCTCTAGCGATGATGTCACCAACTGCTTAGCTCACTTGAACATTCTACCAATACACACCCATTCATTTTTTGCGTGGTTTTTGGCGATTTTGGCAAAACCATTTAGGTGAAACCCCATAAAAGCTTTCTGTCCGCGTAGTCGCACAGCCGAGCCGGTCAACTTGACACTTTTTGTGTATGTGCGACCCAAACTGTGGGACGAGTAGTGCGTCAAAAATTGGCGTAAGAATAATAATAATAATAATAGTCATAGGGAATAACATATAGTGGGTTCTTTCAGGCACCACTCAACTAAAAACTGCATTTCCTGCGGAAAGTGCGGTGTGGGTGCCCTCT